>ML250531.1:0-107563 GCA_005239495.1 Nicotiana undulata
ACTTCGTACATTCAAACATTATCTGTCGTTTTGGTATCCCAAAGACTATCATTACCGACAATGTCGCAAATCTGAACAGTAACTTGATGAGGGAGGTGTGTGAATAGTTCCAAATCACACACCGCAATTTTACCCCTTATCGGCCTAAAGCCAACGGCGCCGTCGAAGCAGCAAACAAAAATATCAAGAAAATTCTCAGGAAAATGATTCAAACTTCCAGGCAATGTCACGAGAAATTGCCCTTTGCATTATTGGGATATCGCACGACCGTGCGTACATAATTTGGGGCTACACCTTATCTATTGGTTTAAGGCACTAAAGCTGTGATTCCAGCGGAAGTCGAAATTCCCTCCCTTCGGATCATTGTCGAAGATGAAATTGAGGATGATGAATGGATTAAAATCTAGTTGGAACAATTAACTTTGATTGATGAGAAAAGAATGGCCGCAGTCTGCCACGGGCAGTTGTACCAACAAAGAATGGACCGTGCCTATAACAAGAAAGTACGTCCCAGAAACTTCGAAGTGGGGCAACTTGTCCTAAGACGTATCCTCCCGCACCACGAAGAAGCGAAAGGAAAATTCGCCCCGAATTGGAAAGGTCCTTACATCATAAGGAAATTGCTACCAAAAGGAGCATTGTACTTGGGGGACATCGAAGGAAATGATCCCAAAATGGCTGTCAATGCAGACGCAGTCAAACGATATTATGTTTGACCATGTTCGTGATGATATTCGTGGTCGAAATGACGAAGGCTTTCATTCACGTTACCCCAAACACTACCCGTTTTTGTAAACCCTTTGAGCCGGTTACTCTTCCTTGATTACCCTCTTTGGAACTTAAAGTGTTGATTAAAAAAAAAAAATCAAAAAAAAAAACAAACAGAAAAAAAAAAATTATTTTCCTGAACTACGTCCGACTTGATTCCGAAAGGATACGTAGGAAGCCTCTTCCTGGGGTTCAGTAACACCAAAATAAAAATCCACATTCCCCCAAGAGTTTAAGCTGGGGAAAGTGTGAAAATTCGACAATGATTCGCCCGAAAAGTTCCAAAGTTGTAAATCGATACAAATTCCTTTACCCAAATCCTGTTCAAGTCCTTCTGATCGATCGGCGAAAAGGCCAGAATTGGAGGATACATTTACTTGGATCCGATGCAAGCAATGAGAGAGTCTTATTGGTGAAAACCCACACGGGCACCATGAGTCGATGGTGAGTAGAGAAACTAAAAATGAGAGAGTCTTGATAGTTAAAACTCGCAAAGAGCACTACATGGCGATGGCGAGAAGAGAAATGAGAAAGGTTAGTCGGTGAAAATCCGAAAAGGGCACTACTAATCAAAAAAGTGGATTGGTCACTGGTATCGACATGGTTAGGGGCAAGGTTTCTCGACCTCGTGGTAGAATGTCATGACGAATTTTTGAGAGTCAGATGGTTTATATAGATCAGACATTCAGTCCAAGACGCATGTCATGTTCATTGAAGGCCGCATACACTCCAGATAAGTCCTTCTTCTCTTCTCCCCCGAAAGGGATATTTCTTGTCAAAATTCATTATCTCCGTTTCTTTGTTATCTTTCCTTCAATTCATTCCGGTCTAAAGCAAGACAAAGAAAGGATGGCAAAATTGATTTACAGGGTTCTCGTTTGACATGGGCCAACATGCAAAAGGTTCCAAGCTTCATCAGGGGCATCGAGTCAATCCCGACTGGCCGCGACGACCGATGCTTTAAACACAAAACTTTTGAAAGGGGAAAGTCAAATGGAAATGCCTACAAAGGCAATTAAAGTGAAAGGTTGAGTCCCACGAGGCTAACGCTCTTGGCAAAGGTCTGAAAAGCAAAAAATGCTCCAAATGCTTTAAAAGTTAAACTTGGAGGAAAATCAAAAATGAAAGGCCGATGGAGGCAAAATAAAGTTGGAAAAGGTTAAGTCCCACGCGACTAACCGTTGCAGCGGAATTTGAGGGGCCAAAACTTCCCCGATACTCGGGAAATCCAAAAGAAAAAGCGAGTGAAAGGCCTAAAAAAATAAAATAAAATAAAATAAAAATAAAGTCAAATGTCGGATCACACGTGACCGATCGCCATGGTAAAATCTGGAAAAGCTAGGGTCCCCGGGATTAGAGATGAAACCCAATCCCCAGCAAGCAAGCAAGTGGTCGAGATCTTCGTCACAAGAACTAAGATCAAGCTGTTGAAAATCAAGGCCGCAAAACCAACCACCGTTTTAAACTAACGAATTGTTCTTTGTTTGAAGGAATTAGGTGTAACTCAAAACAACCTTGCAAAATGTAAGTGTAACCAAAAGAAAAGGCGCAAGAGCTAGAAGCAGCTCTGCAACAACAACTCCAAAAAGGGAAGTTTCTCCAAAAATCCTTTCCCACACTTATTCAAAATAAAAAGAAGAGAAATGGTGTTGAAATCAACCTAAAATCGAAGTGGCATAGGGTCTCCAAACCCTAGCTACATCTTTTCCGATCAAGGGTATCCATTCCCGGATTGATGATTTCTTTTTCCGACGCAAGGTATACACTCCCGTAGTCGATGCCGATCAAGGGTATCCATTCCCTGGTTGATGATTTCTTTTCCAATCAAGGGTATCCATTCCTTGGTTAATTTCTTTTCCCGACGCAGGGTATACACTCCCGTAGTCAATGCCGATCAAGGGTATCCATTCCCTCGTTGATGATTTCTTTTCAAATCAAGGGTATACATTCCCTGGTTAATTTCTTTTCCCGACGCAGGGTATACACTCCTGTAGTCGATGCCGATCAAGGGTATCCATTCCCTGGTTGATGATTTCTTTTCCAATCAAGGGTATACATTCCCTGGTTGATTTCTTTTCCCGACGCAGGGTATACACTCCCGTAGTCGATGCCGATCAAGGGTATCCATTCCCTGGTTGATGATTTCTTTTTCCGACGCAGTGTATACACTCCCGTAGTCGATACCGATCAAGGGTATCCATTCCCTGGTTGATCATTGCTTTTCCAATCAAGGGTATACATTCCCTGGTTAATTTCTTTTCCCGACGCAGGGTATACACTCCCGTAGTCGATGCCGATCAAGGGTATCTATTCCTTGGTTGATGATTTCTTTTCCAATCAAGGGTATCCATTCCCTGGTTAATTTCTTTTCCTGACGCAAGGTATAAACTCCCGTAGTCGATGCCGATCAAGGGTATCCATTCCCTGGTTGATGATTTCTTTTTCCGACGCAGTGTATACACTCCCGTAGTCGATACCGATCAAGGGTATCCATTCCCTGGTTGATCATTGCTTTTCCCATCAAGGGTATACATTCCCTGGTTAATTTCTTTTCCCGACGCAGGGTATACACTCCCGTAGTCGATGCCGATCAAGGGTATCCATTCCCTGGTTGATGATTCTTTTTCCGACGCATGGTATACACTCCCGTAGTCGATGCCGATAAAGGGTATCCATTCCCTGGTTGATGATTTCTTTTCCAATCAAGGGTATACATTCACTGGTTAAGTTCTTTTCCCGGCGCAGGGTATACACTCCCGTAGTCGATGCCGATCAAGGGTATCCATTCCCTGGTTGATGATTCTTTTTCCGACGCATGGTATACACTCCCGTAGTCGATGCCGATCAAGGGTATCCATTCCCTGGTTGACGATTTCTTTTCCGACATAGGGTACACAATCCCTAGTTGGTATTATTTTGCAACATAGGGTCCCAACCCCTAGTTGATCTTGCTTTGAGATATAGGGTATTCACTCCCTAGTCGACAATACCCCCGGGTGCACTGCTCCCGACCTTTTCCATTGCTTTCAATAATAAAGTAGTGTAGATTTCCTTACAATAACTCACGAAATTTTCCTAGTGAAACTGGGGCAGGAAATTTCGTTCGTTTGCTTTTTGATTTTGCACAGATTGCATTTTTAGGACAGTGGACTCGAGACGACCAAAAGAAGAAGTTTCGATCCAGAATAATAAAAACAAAAAGAGAAAAGAGAAGGTTGAATCCAAAGTGCATAATCAGGGAAAACATGGACTATTCAGGACGAGATTGAAGCCATCCGTTCGGTAGATCCGGCCTTGATCCGAAAAACGATAAAACGAAACGAGCACCTGCGGCTAACAAACATCAAGATCCAGGTCCGAGTCAGCAAAAGGCCAAGACTCAAGACCAAGTCTTAGATAAGAATCTTGTAACTAGCAGCTGCTAGGTTTAGTTAGTCTTTTGTTTTGTTACTTTGGTGTAATAAGGAGATCAACAGCAGTAACAGCAGCAACCGCAGTGAAACCACAGTTACTCGGTAGTCCCAGCTACCAAAACTTCCCGAACTACACTGACATGATTCCTTTATAGCCAAGGATATGTAGGCAACCTTTGAAGCAGGGTTCGGTCAAATCTTTCAAAAACGCTTCGCAACGGAACATATGAATGGATAAAGTCGTTTATGGTAGCTCACCTTGTCTTTGCCCGGAAACTCTTCGTGTTTCCGAGCAAAGAGGGGAAGCTCTGAGCACGTGATTTTTACCTATCGTATAATCCTACAAAATCTCGCTAAATTAATTAGTTTTACGGATTTTTGTTGAATTTTAATGCTATTTGCGAATTTCTTTTCACATTGCGTAGCCATAATCCGTCATTTAAATCCATAAATAATTTAAAATGGCATGATTAATCACGTAACCTTAGTTATCATTTAAATAAATATAAGTGTTTGATATAAAGTATGTTAATGTTAATTTCTTGATTTAATTATTTCTTTTTAACAAAATTGTGAAATTTGTCCTTTAAATGATTAGGAGTACTAAATTAATTGTTTTACCCTTAATTAATTTATCAATTAATCTATAATGAGACAAAATTAAGTTAAAGTTAATTACTATATTTTTTTAGTTTAAACTTAATTGAAATTAATTAATTAGTTTTTAAAATCAAAGAAAATGGGGTCTTGGCCAGATTGGGCCAATTTAAACTAGCCCAATCCTACACTTAACCCAAAAACCCCCATAAACCAAGCCCAACCCCTTTAAAAATCTGATCTAACCCATTCTCCCCACTAAATCTTGACCATTGATATCTAGTAGATCCAACGGTCCGGAACTCACTCACTTTTTAATATAAAAATGTCCTAAAACCTCCACCCCCCCTCATTTCCAAACTCCCCACTCTTCCACTTCTCTCACATCTCTCTAAAACAAAGACTTCTCACCTCCCTCTTCTCCCTTCCGCCGCCGCCACCCGCCGCCAATCCCCGCCGCCGCCGCCTCCCCTTCCACGGCGGCGCCGCCCGCCGGAATTCTCCACCGGCGGCGGCCAATCTCCAAAAAATCCCAAAATAACATCAAACTTCTCCTCTTCTCCTTCTCTACTTCATCTTACCAACCAAATCCCCCAAAACCCAACCAAAATCCGTAGATCTTGGATCTAAAGAGGGTAAAACCCTAATTCATCTTCCTAGCCGTTTAAAAAAATCCTCCGGTCAAGATCTCCCATCAAGGATCTTAGATCCAAGACGAGAGTTTTGATTTGAGGGTTTTTTCACGGTTAGACTCATTTAGTTTTACTTGCTTATTATTATTTATGTATTTTTTTTTATTTCTCATAGTTTTTTCTTATTTATTTATGTTGTTACGCATTTTTTTTATTATTTAATTTCTGCCGCATTTTTTCATTTTCTGCCGCTTATTTTTTATTTATTCTGCCTTTTTTTAAATTAATTTTTGCCGCGTTTCTTTTATATATATAGTTACTTTCTGTGATTTTTATTTAATTTCTGCCGTTTGTATGTATTTACTTATTAATTTCTGCCATGATAAATCTTTTTCTATGTTAATGAGTTCTTTTATCTGGTTATAATTAACAAATTAATTAAATCATGCTTAAGAAAAATATGAAAAATCAGTGTGCCATTAATTAGATTAAAAAAAAAGAGAAATGAAGAAAAAAAAAACTAACTAAGAAAATAGTATAGTATTCTATCTTTTTATTTTTTATGTATTTACGTTGCATTAGTTATTACCTTGTTTAAATTGGGTCTGGCTTAATAGACAGGCCCATAGTTTCGTATTATATTATTGGGCCTGGCAAAATAGACAGACCCTTCGTTTGTATTCTGTTATTATTGGGCCTGTCTTAATAGACAAGCCCATAGTTTCGTTCTTATTATTTATCTCTATCCTGGCTAATTCAAAAATATTTTTTAAATAAAAAGAATATTTCAGAAAGAGGGACAGCTGTACCTGTACTATTTCGGATTAATAGATAAGGTATATTCTCTAATATATCCCATCCCCAAGTCCCTTATAAATAGACCTTATTTTTACACTGATGGACACACGAAAAATACTTACTCTCTTCACCTGCCTTCACATTCTTTTACATCCATTTAGCTGCTGAAAACATTTGAAAAAAAAAAATATCAGAATAGTTTTTTCTCATTCATAACTGAAAATTTTCAAAAAATATGAGTGAAAGGATTTCATCAAAGTTCTAGTGTTCGATTCTTAGTTCTTGGTTCATCTTTGGTATTCTGATTTTTACAAAAATCTCAAGAATTTCTACTCGAATTCCTGGATTTCTATTATTGTTATTGGCTCCTCTTTCTGGGTTAGTTGCTGCTGAAGTTGCTGTTTATTGCTACTGATTGTCTTTTTGCTGATTTTTTTCTATCTTCTCCCTGGACCTTTATTTGGTCTAGATCTCCTTGTTATTTTCTCTTTGAAAGGTATGTAACTGTTTATCTAAAAGGCTCAAAAATCTAAATTTTGTTCTTCTTCTTTGTTTGTCTGAATCTTTCTCCTTTAGTTGAGTTTTATGTTCCTTTGATCTTTAATAAAAAATCTGAAATAAGATTGTTTAATATGCTGATAAATGAATCTGAATGAGTGTTGTATATGCAATACCTGAATACTTGAAACCATTCTGATTTAGTCGCTTTTAAGTTTATTAATTTTAGAATGCATTAAATTTTGTGTAGTTACATGTTAGTTTTGTGTGAGCTTCAGCTCCTATTGAGAAAGATTTGCATTAGGGTAGATGAATCTGACTCTTTAATGGTCAGATTTACCCCATAATAATGCATAAATAGTTACATAGTAGTTAGATTTTCATGTTAAAAAGTTAAGTATTGTAAGAAGGTATTAAGGTAGAAATATGAACCCATAAATGGTCAGATTTATCCCAAAAATGCCTAGAATATGTATTTGTTTAGTCGCTTGTCTTTTTCTTCTAAAAAATAGTTGTGGAAATACATGTTTCAAAACTCTTGAAAGCTGTTAGCTTGCACAGGAGCAACAGTAGATTTTTATTATCTTTTATTCCTGTTTCTTCTTATCTATCTCCTAAAATGTATAGTAAAAGATGAAGATGTAATAGCTTAGTTTTTGTATCATTTGCAAATATGGGACTGAACTAAACTTATATTCAGTTATTGCTTCATTTCGTGAAGCTTGGTAGCTTTTCAGTTTAGCGATTATTGTAATTATTGGGTCATGATCTAAAACCTCTATTACACGATCTCGATACGTAACTAAAAAATGGATTTGTATTACGAACTACTGGTTTTAAAAAAAATCTGTTTTCTTATAAAAACTTTCTGATCTACCAAATAAAAAATATTTTTCATTTCGCTTCTAGATGTATCACCAAGCGAATAGATATAGATTTTGCGATTCAAAAATGTTTCATATGAATTTGCATCAAAATCACCCCCTTTCTCCTAGTAAACATCTGTTAAATTTCAGAAAAGTGAATGTTTCAGATTCATTAGCATTTGTAAAAATCTTTCTCTACATTTGTTTTCTTTAGATAACTATCGAATTTGTAAAAACAACTTTTTTAGCTCAGAAAAGAATTTCAAAAGACTACACAAAAAATGCAAATCTGTTATTCAAAAATGCTTTTAAATTTCCAGAATTAGAACAACCTATAGAAATCAGTGTGAATAAATTGTGAGATAAACATCATGGATTTAGGCTATTAATAAAATTGTTCAATAAAAAATATTCTGCTGCAATTAAATGCGTTTATTTGGTTGTTGGAACATGTTGTTTAAGAATTAGTGAATTTTAGATCTCTCTTCATTGATGCATGCCTTAAATTGCGGTACTTAGCTTCATTTCTTATTACAAAAGTAGTCAAAAATAAGGATGGCTTAAAGTGATACAAATCGGGCTAGACTAGGCCATAGCCCAATCTTATGACTTGACTTAGGATTTTTAATTTAGATGTAGTGAGTCTCGAAACCCTTTTAGATAGTGAATGCCTTAAATTCAAAAAAATAAATCAATCTTCGAAGTATACGTTTTACGTAACTTTGGATGAAAACAACTAAAATATACCTTTTCTCAAAATTGTGTATACGTTGACGTAACACAAAAATAGATTAAAATGAACACTCGTAGAGACACTTTAGGGAATGACCGCATGACGTGATTCCCGTATCTTTTGACAACAAAACAAAATACGCGCTTGCGTATTTTATTTATCTTATTAAACGAGTTCAGAGTCATGAATTGTGTACACGTCCGCGTGACATGATTTTAGACACATTTTAAACTCTACGGGTTTACGCATACGTGATCCGTATCAAACAATTCTTTGAATACAAAAGAATAATAAAAGATGTAAAAGATATAAAAAATGCACATAGGTATAAAAGCAGTAATTAAACAATTTAGGCCATGTTTAATCATTAAGCGACCGTGCTAGAACCACAGAACTCATGAATGCCTAACACCTTCTCCCGGGTTAACAGAATTCCTTACCCGGATTTCTGGTGCGCAAACAATTTATACAGAGTCAAAATTCCTTGATTTGGGATTTTAATAAATAAGTGGTGTCCCGGAACACCGTAAAAATCCGGGTGGAGACTCTGAAAAAATTAAAATAAATTCCAAAATCGAATAATGTCACTTGAAGTGGAAAAACTCCCTTATTACCCTTACCGGGTGAAAAAGGAGGTGTGACAGCGTATGCCCGGATTTGCATGTGGATGTTTCTATAAGGTTTCGGCTCAAAGTGGCAAAAACTGGAAATTTGAAGGTTTGGAAAGTTCATAAGTTTGACCGGAAGTTGATTTGGGGATATCAGATTCAGATTGTGGTTCCGGGAATTTGAATAGCTTCGTCATGTCATTTGCGCTTGTGTGCTAAATTTTGGTTCATTCCGGGATGATTTGATATGTTTCAGCGCGAGTTTTGGAAATTTAAAGTTCAAAGTTCATAGATTTCGATTTGAGGTGAGATTCGTCTTTTTGATGTCTTATGTGTGTTTTGAGGCCTCTAGTAGGTTCGTGTTACGATATGTGAGTTGTTTGTCTGTTTGAACGGGGTCCATTCATTCCGGGATGATTTGATATGTTTCAGTGCGAGTTTTGGAAATTTAAAGTTCAAAGTTCATAGATTTTTATTTGAGGCGTGATTCGTCTTTTTCGATGTTTTATGTGTGTTTTAAGGCCTATAGTATGTTCGTGTTACTATATGTGACTTGTTTGTATGTTTGAACGGGGTCCCGAGTGGCTTGGGTGAGTTTTAGATGAGGTTCGGATCATTTTATTCAATGTTACTATTGTTGGTTCTGGTGTGACCGCACATGCGGTTGGTTTGTGCAAGTGCGATAGCCGCAAAAGCGAAGAAGGGGTCACAGGAGCGAAAATAGTGCTGGGTGAGGACCTCCCATGTTGTTTAGTTGTGGAGTGAAGTAGATTTTCATGTCTTGTTATGAGTTCAGAATCAGGAAAATTAAGTAATTGCGAAGTAGTTGTCACTTTGGAAGGGTATAGAAAGATGTCTGTTTGAGGCTAAGTAGGTGGGTTATCTCCTGCGGGGTGTCCTGATATTGTATGATCCCTATGTTGTTTTGTAGCAAGTTCTCTTTTACTAGTGAATTATATGTTTTGCAATTTGAGTTCGGGTCGTTTATGAGAGTTGGCTTGATTGCTACAAGGATGAATGCGAGATTTGCATATGATTTGAGATATTAGATGGTTTGTCTTATATGATCATATGAAAGATTTAGTTGGATTTCACTGCGGTATTATGGCAGTAATAGAGTATGGCATTGTGATTTATTGTGTGTTTTGATATATGGATTTGAGCCAAGTGGGGGAGTCTGCTATTGATAAGTTGATTACACGATTATGTGTTGTATTGATTTCAGTTCGAGGTATACTGATGAATCAGTTATGACTTGCAGAGGTGGATTTTGAGAATGACTCGAGTAATGAAAATTTCTGGACACAGGTTGTATTATACTCTATGGTATATGGGAATCATTGTATGATTGAGTTGTTATTCGTAAAGGATGTAGTGTGCATGGAGTAGGAATTTGCTCGGTTGCTTAGGAATTGGGTTACTCCCTTGGGTGTTGGTGTGCTAATGGGGCACATGTTGTTAGGTCCGTTTGGTCGGTTTAATTGAGATTTGAGAAGAGTGGATGACTCTCGAGAATGGTTCTAATGGACTCAAGATTTAAATGTAGTGATTTGGAACTGTCAAGATTTGTATATTGCTAGAAACTGAGAGTTACATTGGACGATGTCGAGACTTGTGGAATTTTTATATCGTTGGGGATTATGCATTTGAGTATCAAGAAGGTGAAGGAAATAATTTTAGGTTCACATAAGGTCTCTTTCGAGTGTGTGTCTCGGTTGTGGTGCTTCAGGGTGCTTAAGAGGGAAGTCAGCAGCTTATGGGCCTTAGGACGTTGTGGTGTTATACTAGGGTCTCTTGTGTGGTGAATTTTGGTTAAGGATCGTGGTGTTCTAGTAAGGAGAACATCAATTTGAAGGGAAATTGGAAAGGACTTGAGGAAATAGGACAACTTGGTAGTAGGTTGGATTGGCACAGTAACATATATAATCGGTTCTTTGGGTACTTACGACGTGGATAGTCTTTACAATTGTTTCGTGGCAATGCTCTTGTGTTTTGGCGACATGCATGGCTGGGATGAGTTAGAGATATTCAGTTATGATGGGTTGGTTATGTGCAAATGAGTTTCGAAGGGTTCTCGATGATTGCTACCATGGTTCGAGGTATATATTTCCTACCGGTGGGTGGAACATAATGTGTATTGTGATTATCTACGGGATGAAATCAAATGGAAGGTCTTTGGCTAATTGGGCATGTAGTTGCTTGTGACTCGGAGTAGACTATGAATTTCTCGTATTTTTCATATGATGGCATGGTATATACGGTGTGTTGTGTGGATTAAGATTTACGTTAGTGAGATCACAGTTTAGTATTGAAGGTAAGGTCATTAATTCATAGGCAGTATGGACGGTCTCAGATGACTAAGTAAATGATGGTACTGCTTGGTGTAGCTTGATGAGGGTATATATTTCAGAAGGGGCAAAGTGTTTGATTTATAAATACTTCACTAGTTTTGCGGCACTGTAACGACCCGCCGGTCGTTTTGAGAATTTAAGCTCCTTTCAGTGGCGTAAGGTCTTGGACAGCTTCACATTGTGTATATCAACCTGCGTGCATGGTTGGATTCAGTTACCGGATGATCCGGAGTCGAATTGGAAGAAGGATTTTAGTTTGGAAGCTTAAGCGGTAGAATTTGACAGAAATTTGACTTTTGTGTAACCGGATCCGGAATGAGTTTTGGGTAATGTCAACAGCTCCGTATGGTAATTTTGGACTTCAGCATGCGTCCAGATTTGGATTCAGAGGTCCGTAGAGTAATTTGAGGCATATCGACGAAAGTTGGAAATTTGAAGTTTGAAAATGGAGAAGTTTGACCATAGTTGACTTTTTGGGATATCAAGGGCGGAATGCAATTCCGAGAGTTGGAGAGCTCCGTGATGTCAATTGGGACTTGTTTGCAAATTTTGTGTCATTCCAAGTTGAATTGATAGGTTTCAGCACGAATATTTGAAGTTGGAAGATTTGGAAGTTCATAATTCGATTCATGGCTCGATTTGCATTATCAGCGTTGTTTGATGTGATTTGAGAACTCGAGCGAGTCCGTGTTAGGATATGGAACTTGTTTGTGTGTTTAGATGGGGTCCCGAGGGCCTCAGGTGTGTTTTCGATGGGCTTCGAGACATTTTCTCCTAGTTTGAACTGTTGTTCAGTCTTCTGGTGTCTCCTTCTATGCGATCGCATAGGTAAAGCCGCGATCGCGAAGGCTTATTGGTGGCTAACAATTTTCCTTCTTCGCGTTCGCATACACTAGCCCGCAGTCGCGTACGTATGTTTCTGCCTTCTCCGCGTTCGCAGTTCATCTCCCGCGTTCGCATAGCTCACCTATATCAACTGGTGATTTGTTCCTTTCCTCTTCTGCAATTGCATGCATCAGCTCGCGGTCGCGTAGTGCAACATTTGGCCGCAATATTTTTCCTTCTATACGATTGCACTTCTATGACCGCGATCACGTAGTGCATTTTGGGTAGTGACCATTTTCTCCTTCGCGATCGCATTACTTCTTCCGCGATCACGATGTACAAATACCTAGGCGGACATAATATATTCCTAAATCGAGGGTTAAACCATTTTTATCACATCTTGACTTGTAGAGCTCGGTTTTGGGCGATTGTTGGTGGGTTTTTCAAGCAGTTCGATTGGGTAAGTGTTCTTCACTTAGAATTAAATATATTCCATGATTTAATCTTTGTTTTTATCATTTAAATTGTGTTTTTAATTGGAGAAAATGTTGGTTTTTGAAGAAATTCCCAAAAACAAAATTTCATGATTTGAGGGACGAAATGGCATCGGAATTTGATAATTTTTGTATGGTTGAAGTCATATTGGAATGGGTGTTCGAATTTTGTAAAAATTGTCGGGTTCCGAGGTGCGGGCCTGGGGGTCGACTTTTGGGTCGATTTTTAGATTTTTTTGTAAAGATCGAAACTTTATTATTCAGAATAGTTCCTTCTAAGTTTTATGTGTGCTTTGAAGTTGTTCTAGTTGGATTTGAGCCGTCCGGAGGCCTTTTCACCCCAGAAGTCCATTTTAGAGTACTAGGTTGTCGTCTTTGAGATAAGTATCTTGCCTATCCTTGTGTGAGGGAATTTTCTCTTAGGATTTGAGTCTTCTATGCAGATTGTAGTATGTGTACATGAGGTGATGAGTGCATGCTCGGACTTATTTGTAGAATGTTGTACTTTTAGGGTTCTTAGGTCCTTATATTTCTTGTGTATGAAGTTGTATTTGTTAAGACTGAGTTCCTGATTACTAGTTTCATCTCTACCTGCTTAAATTAGAATTACTTGCTTTTAGCTTCACTCTATTGCCTATTTGACTCCGAATTGACTTCACTGAAGGTTTTACCTCTTCTACCGTCATGCTATAATTGAAATTAGTGTTATCTCATCCTATAATTATTTTGCCTTAATTGGAGTTACGATTATCTTTGGCTGCTTACTCTTATTTGAATTGCTGAATATCTCTCATGATTGCTCAATCACATAAGGAGTTTAGATAACTTATATCTTAGTCTACTTGTCCTTACTTGGAATTATCCGACTTGTGTTGGCTTCTTATTGTTGACTTGAATATTGTGGATTTGTTACTATGTCTTGTTTTCCCTGGTTAAGCTGTTCTCTTTACACTTAGCATTCTTTACCGTGATTATTCCTTGTGAACGAGTTCTACCGTTTCTTTGTGATTTGAAGTTCTTGTATTGATTTACTCGTCGTACTTTGTATTACTGTTATTGTTGCTTTGTACTTGTTGTGGTGATGTACGAGTTTTCTGCCGCTCTATACTTGTTGTCTTTGTTAGTTGCACTGCATATTTAATTTGGGACTACAGATGTATTCCGGGAGATCCCCCAGCACCACATATTTATTTTTGGACTACGGATGTATTCGGGGAGATCCTCCTGTACTGCATAATAAATTCGAAACTAGGGGACGAGATCCCGGTAGATTTCCCCTGTCGATATATCTGTGTTCGGAGCTGTTAATCCTCTATGCTTAGGTGTCACATGGTGACCCATACACAAAGGATATTTACTTGAAAAATATACATATTTGAAAAACATTTATCTTGAAGGAACTATGTTTGAAAGACATTATTTGAAAAGTATATTTGAAAAGCATATTTGAAAAGCATTCATCTTGAAGAAAATATGTTTGAAAGATATTATTTGAAAAGTATATTTGAAAAACATTCATTTTGAAAGAACTATGTTTGAAGGATATCTATTTGAAAAGTTTATATTTGAAAGAAGTATATTTCTAAAGAATTTCCTATTGGAAAGGATTATATTTTTAAAGCTTCCAATACAAAACTTACGGGTTAAAGTTTATACTTGAAGATTTTCACTAATTTAGCGTAATTGTTGGCTAAGGCCTGATGTGGGAACTATTGCAGTGCTGAGTTATTACTTGTCCTTACTGGATTGTGATTTCCGAATTTTGGCTGTGTTTTCGTCCACCCTCCTATGTATTATTATGGTGTTCCGTTGTTGTTTGTTATTTTTCCTTCCTTATTGTATTTGTTATGTTGTTATCCATATCGTGTAGACATCAGATAGATGTTATGTCCTATTATTTCTATACTTATGTCTGTTTAGTTTATTAGACCAGCGGGTGTCTTGACTAGTCCTCGTCACTACTTCACTGAGGTTAGTCTTGATACTTACTGGGCACCGCCGGGTGTGCTCATACTACATTTCTGCACATTTTTGTGCATATCCAGGTATTGATTGTTAGTAGTTGTGCGGATCATTGCCGAGGAGACTCAAGGTAAACCTGCTGCTACGTTCGCGGGCTTCAGAGTCACCTTCCTACTTTTATTCAACTGTAACTCATTTCTAAACAGTTGTATTTAGAAGCTGTAGCAACTTTGTAGAGCTTATGACTTGTATTACCGATTTTGGGGGAATTGTAAATTTTATTAAGATTTCTATATCGAGACTGTTAGTTTTCCTTTATTATTATTGTTGTTATTAAATAAATGTTAGGCTTACCTAGTCTCTAAGACTAGGTGCCATCACGATACCCAATGTAGAGAAAATTGGGTCGTGATAAGTTGGTATCAGAGCTCTAGGTTCTTAGGTGCTACGAGTCATAAGCGAGTTTAGTAGAGTCTTGCGGATTGGTACGGAGACGTCTGTACTTTTCTTCGAGAGTCTACGAAACTATTAGGACAATTTCACTTCCTTCATTCCTATCGTGCGAGTTCATTGATCTTGAAGTTTGAAATTATCGTTCCATTCTCTCACTGATGGTGAGGAAACGAGCTATGGTTCCTGATGATGTTACCCCAGAACAGATGTCGCTAGGGTCAGAGGCAAAGGCCGATGAGGGGCACGTTCCACAGCTAGGGAACCTACTAGATGCAACAGTTGAGGAGCCGCCAGTAGTTCCAGTTGGGGGCAGGTACCGGAGGCGCCTGTTGTTTCCCTCAGACTTCAGGAGACTTTAGCACAGTTCTTGAGCATGTTGGTACATTGCTCAGGCGGGGTTGATTCCGGTTGCACCAGCTACTTCACAGACCGGGGGAGGAGCTTAGACTCCCGCCGCCCACACTCCAAGCAGCGAGTTCACGTTGGTCAGGTTCCAGGTGTCATGGTTACACAACCTGTGGTTCCACTTTGGTTCATGGTCAGGACAACAACATCCGAGGAAGGGCAGTTTAGATTTGCAAGGTTCAAGAGATGTGACTCTCCTAAATTCAGCGACTTGGCTTCAGAGAGTGCACAGAGTTTTGTGGGGGAGTGCCATAGCATCCTCCGCACTATGGATATGGTCGAGACGAGTAGGGTTAATTTTACTATGTTCCTGCATGAGGGAGTGGCTTATCAATGGTGGAGGGCATATGAGAAGGGTAGCCCGGCAGATGTAGCTTCACTTACATGGGTTCAGTTTTCAAAGATGTTTTTGAGAAAGTTTGTACCTCAGTCCCTTTGGGATGCATGGTGCGCAGAGTTTGAGTAGTTGCGTCAGGGCACTATGTCAGTATTAGAGTATGCCATCAGATTCAGTGATTTGGCTAGACATGCACCTGCCTTGGTCGCTACGGTTAGAGGGAGAGTCCATAGATTCATTGAGGGACTCAGGCATGATATTCAGTTTTGCATGACTCGAGAGTTGGAGTCAGATGCCTCGTTTTAGCGGGTGGTAGGGTCATTCGCCGGTTAATGGGCATATGGGACCGGGAGAGAGGACGGTCGAGACCAGGAGAGAGAGTTCAGGGAGGCGAGGAGGCCTCGTGGATCGGAGAGATCTGCTGGTCCTTATTTTGGAGGCAGGGTACGACATGGTAGAGGTTTTTTGGGTCGGTAGTTCAGTTTGCACGTCCGGCTCCGCACTGTGTTTAGGTGTTCATGAGTCTCAAAGTACTCGTACGACGCAATTTTCACCGCCACATCAGTGGAGAGGTTTTTCTGAGTGTGGAGATATCATCCACATGGTGAGAGATTGTCCCAGGCTCCGGGAAAATGTGTTACAATGGGGTATTCAGGCGAGTAAGGGGTGCCCAAGAGGGGGAGGCCCCACCCGTTGATATGTTTCATATAGTAGGTTGGAGGTCGTTGTGCCAGATGTTATCATACATGTATGTTTTGATCTGTTACAGAGGGGAACCATTTGTATTTCATATATGTTTCTGCTTATCGGGACGAGTTCCTTATTTGTTGCTTCATTTATGAGTGAGTTTCATGCTTTGCACTTTATTTTTGTGTTGCTCCTGTTGGGAGATTCTATGAGTGGTAGCCCGTGTCTATAGTTGCTTTATTCATAATTGAGAATGATGAGACTTAGAGTGGGTCCTTGTTGTTCATTATGGCAGGTTTTGGTTTGATTTCCTAGGTGTTCTTGGTTATAATTCGTGATTTGGTACCCTACGGGGTGAGAGTTCAGTGAGTGTTGTGATTTATTGGCAGAGAAGAGTTAGTGGAATATTTCTATTGGTATGATATATATTCGATATGCGATTTAGAGTTGAGGGCGAGACCCTCGTGATCTCTTGTGATTCGATATGTTTGAACCGGGTTGAGTACACCGGTGGAAGTTATATCAGGATGGGATACTTGTGATTTGTTTGTGTGCTTTAATTCTTTCCTTGTTATATTGTTATGTAGGTTAGTATTGATAGAGGGTTGTGCCCGCCGGGATTGTTTGATAGTCTCCTTATGTGCTTCTCTTTTCATGTTCAGTCATTTTCGTTCTGTGCTTCTTGAGTTTTAGCTTGGGGTGTGTGTGCCCGGTGGTGTTCATTGTGGCTTGGTGGTTCGGGTGTCTAATTATGAGGTCTTCTTGTTTCTTGCATCATTATCAGTATTATAGGGGTTGGAAACATAGTTCTTTCAAATATGAGGCTAATCGCAGTGGGATTGATTTCGGGCAGCTATTGTGATTAGAAGTGTTATTATGAGCCTATGTGTGGTGTGCTATACTGTGTGGTCGTACCTTGTGGTGTAGGTATGAGTTAATGCAGCCGATTGAGGCTGGTGCCGGATATGGATTTAGAATCGGGTCTTTTGGTAATGAATGAAAGGTGAAAATTTGAGGTATGTGGCTTATTGGCTGGGTAGAAAGGCTAAATTGCAATTGAGATGGTGTCGACAGGCTTATGAGGATTGGGGTGACGTTGGATCACCCGCAGGTGTATGTTGGAAGTGCGCATTCAGTGACTTAAAGGCTTCTAGGCAATTCTTGGTACGTTCGAGGACGAACGTTTGTTTAAGAGGGGGAGAATGTAACGACCCGGCCGGTCGTTTTGAGAATTTAAGATCCGTTCAGTGGCGTAAGGTCTTGACAACTTCACATTGTGTATATAGACCTATGTGCATGGTTTGATTCAGTTACCGAATGATCCGGAGTCGAATTGTAAGAAGGATTTTAGTTTTGGAAGCTTAAGCGGTAGAATTTGACCGGAATTGACTTTTGTGTAAATGGCTCAGAAATGAGTTTTGGGTAATGTCAACAGCTCTGTATGGTGATTTTGGACTTAGGTGTGCGTCCGGATTTGGATTCGGAGGTCTGTAGAGTAATTTGGGGAAATTCGGCGAAAGTTGGAAATTTGAAGTTTGGAAAATGGAGAAGTTTGACCACAATCGACTTTTTGGGATATCGGGGCTGGAATACGATTCTGAGAGTTGGAGCAGCTCCGTATGTCAATTGGGACTTGTCTGAAAAATTTGGCGTCCTTCCGGGTTGAACTGATAGGTTTCGGCACGAGTTTTAGAAGTTGGAAGATTTGTAAGTTCATAGTTCGATTCATGGCGCGATTTGCATTTTCGGCGTTGTTTGATGTGATTTGAGGCCGTGAGCAAGTCCTTGTTAGGTTATGGAATTCTTTTGTGTATTTAGACGGGGTCCCTGGGTCTTCAGGTGTGTTTCGGATGGGCTTCAGGACATTTTCCCCTATTTTGAACTACTGTTCTGTCTTCTGGTGTCTCCTTCTATGTGATCGCATAGGTATAGCCGCGATTGCGAAGGCTTATTGGTGGCTAACAATTTTTCTTCTTCGCGTTTGCATACACCACCCCGTGATCCCGTACGTATGTTTTTGACTTCTCCGCATTCGCAGTTCATCTCCCGCGTTGGCATAGCTCAGCTATATCAGCCGGTGATTCGTTCCCTTCCTCTTCTGCGATCGCATGCATCAGCTCGCGGTCGCTTAGTGCAACATTTTTACTTCTACGCAATCCCACTTCTATGCCCGCGATCGCGTAGTGAACTTTGGGCAGTGGCCATTTTCTTCTTCGCGACCGCATTACTTCTTCCGCGATCGCGATGTACAAATACCTGGGCGGACAGAATATATTCCTAAATCGAGGGTTATACCATTTTTATCACATCTTGAGTTGTAGATCTCGGTTTTGGGCGATTCTTGGTGGGTTTTTCAAGAAATTCGATTGGGTAAGTGTTCTTCACTTAGAATTAAATATATTCCATGATTTAATCTTTGTTTTTATCATTTAAATTGTATTTTTAGTTGGGGAAAATATTGTTTTTTGAAGAAATTCCCAAAAATGAAATTTCATGATTTTAGGGACGAAATGACATCGGAATTTTATAATTTTTGTATGGTTGAATTCATATTGGAATGGGTGTTCGGATTTTTTCAAAATTGTCAGGTTCTGAGGTGCGGGCCCGGGGGTCGACTTTTGGGTTGATTTTTAGATTTTTTTGTAAAGATCGAAACTTTATTATCCGGAATAGTTCCTTATAAGTTTTATGTATGCTTTGAAGTTGTTCTAGTTGTATTTGAGCCGTTCGGAGGCCTTTTCACCCGAGAAGTCCATTTTAGAGTATAAGGTTGTCGTCTTTGAGGTAAGTATCTTGCCTAACCTTGTGTGGGGGAATTTCCCCTTAGGATTTGAGTCTTCTATGTCGATTGTAGTGCGTGTACGCGAGGTGACGAGTGCGTGCTCAGAATTATTTGTAGAAAGTTTGCCTTTTAGGGTTCTTAGGTCCTTATATTCCCTGTGTAATTATTTATATTTGTTAAGACTGAGTTCCTGATTACTAGTTTCATCTCTACCTGCTTAAATTATAATCACTTGCTTTTAGATTGACTCTATTGCCTATTTGACTCCTTATTGCCTTAATTGAAGGTATTACCTCTTCTACCGTCATGCTATATTTTTTTCATAAACTGCCTATTTAATTGAAATTAGTATTATCTTATCCTATAACTATTTAGCCTTAATTGAAGTTACGATTATCTTTGGCTGCTTACCCTTATTTGAATTGTTGAATATCTCTCATAATTGCTCAACCACATAAGGAGTTTAGATAACTTATATCTTAGTCGACTTGTCCTTACTTGGAATTATTTGACTTGTGTTGGCTTCTTATTATTTACTTGAATATTGTGAATTCGTTGCTACGTCTTATTTTCCTTGGTTAAGTTGTTCTCTTTACACTTGGCATTCTTTACCGTGATTATTCCTTGCGAACGAGTTCTACTGTTTCTTTGTGATTTGAAGTTCTTATATTGATTTACTCGCCATACTTTGTATTACTGTCATTGTTGCTTTGTACTTGTTGTGGTGATGTATGAGTTTTCTGCTGCGCTATACTTGTTGTCTTTGTTGGTTGCGCTGCATATTTAATTTGGGACTACAGACGTATTCCGGGAGATCCCCATGTACTGCATATTTAAATTGGGACTACGAACGTATTCCGGGAGATCCCCAAGCAATGCATATTTATTTTGGGACTACAGACGTATTCCGGGAGATCCTTCTGTACTGCATAATAAATTCGAAACTACGGGACGAGATCCTGGTAGATTTCCCCTGTTGATATATCTGTGTTCGGAGATGTTAATCCTCTATGCTTAGGTGTCACAGGGTGACCTATACACGAAGGATAGTTACTTGGAAAATATACATATTTGAAAAGCATTTATCTTGAAGGAACTATGTTTGAAAGTCATTATGTGCAAAGTATATTTTAAAAGCATATGAAAAGAATTCATCTTGAAGAAAATATGTTTGAAAGATATTATTTGAAAAGTATATTTGCAAAGCATTCATTTTGTGAAAGAACTACGTTTGAAGGATATCTATTTGAAATGTTTATATTTGAAAGAAGTATATTTCAAAAGAATTTCCTATTGGAAAGGATTATACTTTAAAGCTTCCAATACAAAACTTACGAGTGAAAGTTTACACTTGAAGATTTTGACTAATTTAGTGTAATTGTTGACTAAGGCCTGATGTGGGAACTATTGCAGTGTTGAGTTATTACTTGTCCTTACTGTATTGTGATTTCCGAATTTTGGTTGTGTTTCCGTCCACCCTCCTGTGTATTATTATGGTTTTCCCTTGCTGTTTGCTGTTTTTCCTTCCTTATTGTAGTTGTTATGTTGTTAGCCATATCGTGTAGACATTAGATAGATGTTATGTTCCATTATTTCTATACTTATGCCTGTTTAGTTTATTAGACCAACGGGTGTCTTGACTAGTCCTCATCACTACTTCACTGAGGTTAGTCTTGATACTTACTGGGCACCGCTGTGGTGTGCTCATACTACACTTTTGTACATTTTTGTGCAGATCCAGGTACTGATTGTTAGTAGTTGTCCGGATCATTGCCGAGGAGACTCAAGGTAAACCTGCTTTTACGTTCGCGAGCTTGAGCCACCTTCCTACTTTTATTCAACTATTCTTACTCATTTCCAAACAGTTGTGTTTAGAAGTTGTAGCAAACTCTTTAGAGCTTATGACTTGTATTACCGATTTTGGAAAAATTATAAATTTTGTAAAGATTTCTATATCGATACTGTTAGTTTTCCTTTATTATTGTTGTTATTAAATAAATGTTAGGCTTGCCTAGTCCCTAAGACTAGGTGCCATCACGATACCCAACGGAGGGAAAATTGTGTCGTGACAGGCACTCTCCTGGTTGATCGACTACTGATGTTTGAATTTTGCTATGTGGCACAAAAGAAATTTTAGAAATATTCCTCGTGGGGTGATCGTGTATGAGAGATGTGTTATACATTCTAGCGGTGGAGGTTGGATCAGATATGGTGTTTTGTGTGTTCTATGTATTTGGAGATTGGGAGTTCTCAGGAGCAGGTTGTTTCATGGGGGTGGACTTCGAAGTCATGGTCGAAGCTAGCCAGATGATGGTATGTGTTATGATTCAATCATTGTGGGTTTTCAGAGTTTTTTTTAATCTATTTGTGGGCGCTCGGAGTCTAATTTGGGGTCCATTGGTAGTCCCAATTAGGATGTGTAATGTACACCGAGTTGGATTGGTTGGCTCCATAATACTATTGTGGAGGGATGTGCTATCCGATTGTTGCTAAGCTTATTCGTGTTCAAAAGTTTCCTATGAGATACTCTGCTATGCTATGAGGGGTTGTGATTCGTTGGTTTTTGTCACACATGGTGCGGTTCCATGGTGGTCTTGTAGCGAAATTTGAGGGATATGAGTAATTGGATATTGCATGATTGAGGGCGTATTGATTATGTTCTTTCAGGTTTTGTGTGGCATTGTGTCATCTGATTCTCCATGGTTACGATAATGCACTCTGGGTACTTGATACTAAATTTCACTAGGTTATTGGTTTTTAGCAGGGTGGCTCAAAGTATATGATATCGATCAGCATTTGGATGGAATCGCTTATTGCAACAGAGTTATGTTGAGATATGATCCCTTGTGTTGGATTCATGTGTTTTGGTTCTACGATGTGTGACAGGTTCTTGGCATTGCGTTATGGTGGTACCCGTTGAGCTTGCAGGACGGTTCTCTCGTTTGAGTCATTTTCCATGATTGAGTACATTTGGAATATTGCTTATTGGTGCATGGATTGCACGAGTTATGGCTTTAGATTGTATTGATGTGGCATGCCACTAGAGTGGTTGTGTTGGATGAGATGAGGTCATTGGACCTAGAATGGATACTATCGGCTTTGATTACAACATGTATAGAGGATAATATCAGAAGTCAACTTAGGGATTGGATATAGTTCTTGTTGAAGGAAAGAGAGCTCCACGACTTGTTGATTTGATGAATGATTATGAGTTTTTGCGTGTTCTTTTGTTATCGGTAGTGCATAAAGATTTTATAATGAGGTTTTGTTAGGTATGAGGTCTATTACATGGATTGGGTTGCTCTAAGCAGTTACTGTAATAGAAGATTTTGCTATGGGTATTTGAGTTATATGGTATATTCTGTGATTATAGCTTGGGTTATGGTTGCAGTTTGGTACAACTTGTTTAAACTTATTCAACAGGTAGGTTGCGAGATTCAGATCTTATAAGAAATTTCGGGTGTTGAAAATTGGATTCTAAGTCTTGTGAGCTAGGTTGAATTGAGAAATTTCAGTTATCTTGTGTTACCGGACCTGTATGGGATAGGGTGACATGGGATCACCCCTAGGTATGTTCATGGTAAGGTTATATGACGGTTTGATGGTTTTGAGAACAACTCTTGGCACATCCGAGGACGAACGTATGTTTAAGTGGGGGAGGATGTAATGACCCGACCTGCTGTTTTGGAGCATTTGCACTTCGGTCGGTAGTTTGTGGGCATGAGTAGCTTCGTATGATGTATTATGACTTATGTGAATTGTCGGTTTTGGCTTTTAGGTTATTCGGAGTCGGTTTGGAAGAGTGAATTTCATTGTTGAAGCTTTAAGTTGAAAGAGTTGACCAAGTTTTGACCTTTTGTGAACTTGACCAAGCTCGGATTTACATGTGGATGTTTCTATAAGGTTCCGACTCAAAGTGGCAAAAATTGGAAATTTGAAGGGTTGGAAAGTTCATAAGTTTGACCGGAAGTTGATTTGGGGATATCTGATTCGGATTGTGGTTCCGGGAATTTGAATAGCTTCGTCATGTCATTTGGGGCTGTGTAAAATTTGGGTTCATTCGGGGATGATTTGATATGTTTCAGCGCGAGTTTTTAAAATTTAAAGTTCAAAATTCGTAGATTTCGATTTGAGGCGTGATTTGTCTTTTTTGATGTTTTATGTGTATTTGGAGGCCTCTAGTAGGTTCGTGTTACAATATGTGACTTGTTTGTATGTTTGAACGTGTCCTGTCATTCTGGGATGATTTGATATGTTTCAGCGCGAGTTTTGGAAATTTAAAGTTCAAAGTTCATAGATTTCGATTTGAGGTGTGATTAGTCTTTTTCGATGTTTATGTGTGTTTTGAGGCCTCTAGTAGGTTCGTGTTACGATATGTGACTTGTTTGTATGTTTGAACGGGGTCCCGAGTGGCTCGGGTGAGTTTCAGATGATGTTCAGATCATTTTCTTCAATGTTACTATTGTTAGTTCTGGTGTGACCGCACATGCGGTTGGTTTGCGCAGGTGCGATAGCCGCAGAGGCGAAGAAGGGGTCGCAGGAGCAAAAATAGTGCTGGGTGAGGAAGACCACATAAGCGGAGATTTGGGTGCATATGCGGATGCGCAGGTGCGAGGTGATGGAGCGCAGGAGCGAGATATTTCGCAGGTGTGGGTGGTGGCTCGCACCTGCGATGTCGTAGAAGCAGGTATGTTGTCCGGAGGTGCGAGGGTCGAGTCCTCAGTTGATTCCGAAGATGCAGAGATTATGTCGCAGGAGCGACGTCGCAGAAGCGCCTAATGTGTCCGCAGATGTGTAAGTAACTCTTCTAAACTTAGTGTTGAGGTTATGAAACCCTGCAATACATGTTATGTGATTGGTATTTAGGTGACGCACATGCTAGGTGACGGGCGTGTGGGTGTACACCATGTGAATTGGGACACTGTTGTTCCATGGCACTATATAGTGGCCCTAGATTGTTGATAATTGTGTTTTCACCATGCGATAGAGTAATTGAGCTGTTAATTATGTTTGTTTAGGCTTCATGCCGATGTTGTTAGGACCCACAATGGTCGTGTCTTGCCTTCATCTCACTGATTTCATTTATATTTCGTACTTAGTCCTATTTATTCATTCATTTCATATCTCAGTCTCAACTGTTGTTATTGATACATCATATCATTGTTGTCGGGCTAGTTTTCATGACATTGTGAGCCCATGAGAGAGACTGGAGAGAGTGATGCCTGAGTGAGGCCGAGGGCCTGAGTGAGAGTGATATTTTAGGATCGGGCTGCACGCCGCATCATATCATGTTATATATTTACCTTAGGGGTCGTGCTGCATGCCACAACAATATATATTGATTATATTTTAACAGATCGGGTTACATGCTGCAGCAATATTGGATGGGGTGCACGCCGCAACATTCTTGGACCGGACTGCATGATGCAACAATATAGCGCTTGGGCTGAAGGAGCCCCTCCAGAGTCTGTACACCCCTAGCGAGCGCAGTCGACTTTATATATGTGGATCGGGATGCACGGTGCGATAATTATTATACAGTGTCGAGTGGTTGAGTGTGTTGAGCATTGAGCATACTGAGAGAGGTTGCGAGACAATGAGATTGAGTATTCTGAGAGCGTGATTACATGATTCATCTCCGAGGAACATCGCATTTGCATGCATACACGACATACATGCATAGAGATTCATTTCTTTCCTCGTGCTATACGGTATGACGTCATTCATGACTTATTATACACATTGATATGTGGGCAAAGAAAGGTATTTTTTATTTGTTATATGGAAAGAAAATGAAATATTTTTATTATTGTGGAAATGATATTTGAAAAATTACAGTTTTCAAACTTACTCGTATTTCTTTGGCATTTTCGGTATGTGATTTGGGGTTTTCCTTGAGATACTTGAAAAGCATGACTATTTTCTGAAACTGTGAACGAACTGAGCTATTTACTTCTGAAATACCTCTTATATACTTGTATTATGCTGTTAGAAATCGTTGTGTGATCTTGGCATTGAACCTGACCTTGTATTAGCTCGTCACTGCTTTCAACCTAAGGTTAGGTTTGTTACTTACTGAGTACATGGGGTCGGTTATACTCATACTACACTTCTGCACTTCGCGTGCAAATGTTGGTTGCTGATGTTTCTGCATTCGATGGTAGCTGGATTGAAGATGTACCTGCATTCCGGTTGAAGCTGCCCCTTGTTCGTGGTAGCTTTAGATCTATAAAACTCTGATTATGTACTTTTCAAACTGACTATGTATCTATTTCATTTCAGTTTTGTAAACTCTATTCTTAGAAGCTCATGATTTGTACTACCAGTCCTTGGGAATTGCATAGAAGTCACATAACTTCTTTACTTTAGTGTCTTGTTGATATCATTGGAAATTGGATAGTTACTAGTTGGCTTACCCAACGGGTAGGGTTAGGTGACATCACGACTAGCGGATTTGGGATCGTGACACTGATGATCCATGTACACCTCACAAGACATGCCATTATAAGTACTGCATCCAAATTTTGAGCGCGTCTACAATAGTTGTTAACTCCAAATCATGCACTGGGTAGTTCTTTTCATGGAGATTCAACTGGCGCGACACATAAGCAATCACCCTACCTTCCTGTATCAATACACCCAAGGTCATGAATCCACAAAGATTCATCCTTCCTGCCTCCTGCACTCGCAATTCCCACTGAGTTCTTTCTCGTTTCATCACTCCTTTTCAAAATCCATCAACTCTGGAACGGTAACTTAAAGATGCAACTTCAAAACACTCAAATCCTCTTATGCTTCATCAAAATTGGAGCATGCATGGAGTTTTTCCAGAAGATTCATCATGAGGATTCTTTACCTAGAGGTCAAATGCAGTGACCTTTAGGTTTTAGGGTTTGACCAATGGTTCTCTGTCTTCCACGGTTGTTTCCTCCTCTCAGGTAAATTTCTCGCCAAGTTTCCTTCTGTTCGTCTTTGATTTCACTCTCCTTTCCATCGTCACTCACCCTTCGTCATCTTCCACTCACATTTTGAATTTAATGGAACCCTAAGACATTGAATGGCACTATAAATAGGGCCTTTAGTGCGCTCCCCTACAAGACCTAACAAGAGCCTAAAATCTCATACGAATATAAAAAATCATTAAGATTTAGAAGCTTAGGTCTCTCTAATCTCTATTTTTCTTGTTTTTTCGAGTTCTTTCACTGCTCATACTTGAAGCTTTGGATCCTACACAATTATATTGGACTCCTGTTTGGCCTGCTGCTCTAGCAAAGGTCAGTATTCAACCCTATTCATCTTTGTTTGTTTGGGCGTTTAAGTGTGCATAGCTCTGTTATTGAATGATTATTAATGATGCATCAGTGTTTTGACTATTTTATATGTTTTGTTAGCGACATATAGTTAGTAAATATGTTCAGAGGTCATGAATTCCCTCAGTTATTAGAGTGAGAGTTATATGATAGTCCTAATGAGCATTTGATGTCCTATATCTATTATTAAGACTTAATAATAGTATGATAACTCTTAAGCTATCCTGATAATTTGATTTATTTATGCTTCCTTGAATGTTATGTTAAGTATTGTCATTTTTGACTTAAGTATCATCTGTACTTGTAGTAGTTTATCTAATAAACTAAACTCAAACAAATGTGAATCTGTTTTAGTGAGGCTATCACCATGGCATGGGAATTTGAACTTATCCTCTCCTTTAGTGTAACACCCCGTACATTCGGCTTAGGTATGAATGAGTTAAAGGAGTAGTAAGGTTATATTATGAACATATGAAGTCCTATCGGGATGATTATGGGCGAAAATAGCTGTTTCAAAATCAAGATGGAAAGTGAGGTGCATAAGATTCGACAAAATTGACTTAGTTTGAAGAAGATTCGTCTTCCTGAAGAGTTTGATACAAATGTGTTAGGAATTCAGGAATAGTCAATGCATGAAAGTTGTAGTACTTCGAAATAGCTTTCCAACGATATATAATGGATCCCGAACAGACATCTTTAAAACGTTATGCCCGTTTTACAGAACACTACGCCATATGCACGCCCACTAACGCGCCCGCGCTAATGGGGTTTCGTTCTGGCCATTTAGCGCGGCCAGTAGCGCGGGTTGGCCTCCAGGTGTGTGGGGGCGCTAGTGAGGGAGGGGGGTTATTTTAAAGCTCTACTTCATCCCCCACACCCCCAAAACATAAAAATTTTCCCTAGGAAGGAAAACTCTCAAAAACCTAACTCCTTAAAGGTCCCTCCATCATCCAAGGTAAGTTCTAATGGTGATTCTAAGTTTATTTTAATTTCCCAACATCTTATTAACATGGGTAAACCCTCCATATCATTAGATATTCGATTGGGACATCATTGTTGAGAGAAGGAACCTTAGAACTCGAATTCAAGGGGATTGAACTTCAAAAAGGTAATGTCTTCACCCTCTAATTTATTCTAGCATTGGATTAATGATTATAGACTCTAGTTCATGAGATATGAATTTATGGGTTTGATAGAAAAGCATGAACGACTATAGGTTTGGGTTGTTGATTATTGATTATTGGTTAAGGGTGTTGTTTACCTTATGGGTGATAAAGAATAATGTAGATTATAACTATTTGAGACTCTAGAATTTATCTAGGAGCAAAAGAAAGAGTTATTGAGTATAGAAACACCATTAATAAGGGCTATGAAGCTTTATTCCACAAAGTGTTTGATAAAATGCCTAAGTGACCAAAACATGGCTATTGTTTCTATATGGAATCCCTTTGACTTGTATTGATATAGATTAAAGTTGAAAGGGTTGGCGAATGTTGGATTATGCTCAAGAGCAGGAAGTTAAGGTATGTGAGGCTAACTCTCTATGTTTGGGAATGTTATTGATTCTCCCTACAATACGTTTCTTTTACGACGTTACTAATTGCCTCAGAAATATAGTTTAGCCTAGTTCCTTGAATAGTTGTAGAGCTTCTATTCTCTAGCTTCATAACTCGTTCATGACTTTCATTATGAACCTTGTGAGCTCAGTTTGTATCTAATATAGACTTGGGTTTGATGTCCATGAGTCTCTGTATAGCTTGCTCATCAATTCATAAGCAGTTAAAGTTTCAGTGTTCATAATCAGTTCAAGAATACATGTCTCAGTCTAGTCCTATTCAGTATTCCATTATTATGTAACTCAGTGTAATTCAGCATTTCAATATCATGTATTGCAACATGATTCTCAGTTCCTAATTTTAAATTCCTGAATGTTGAACACCTGTATTTGGGCCTGAGGCCGCAGTTTATGCTTTATGCATCTTTGGGCCTGAGGCCGCAGTTTATATGCTTTATGCATCTTTGGGCCCGAGGCCGCAATTTATGCTTTATGCATTTTTGGACCTGAGGTCGCAGTTATGTATACGTACTTGGGCCCGAGGCCGCAGTTTGCGCACATATATATATTGGGCCTGAGGCCGCTGTGTAATATTCAGATAAACAGGTTGTTCATCATTCAGAAGAGGGAGTATTCATATCCTTACTTCCTTTGTTCAATTCATTTATCAGTTATCAGTTATCAACTATCAGTTCAGTTATCAGCTATCAGTTCAGTTATCAGCTATTAGTTCAGTTATCAGTTATTAGTTATCATTTCATTTATCAATTATCAGTTATCAATTATCAGTTCAGTTATCAACTGTCAGTTCAGTTATCAACTATCAGTTCAGTTATCAACTATCAGTTCAGTTATTAGTTATTAGTTATCATTTTAGTTATCAACTTAGTTTCAGTTTCAGCATTTATAATTCTTTCTTTCAGTTGCTTTACATACTAGTACAATTCAAATGTACTGACGTCTCTTTTTCCTGGGGCCTGCATCTCATGATGCAGGTAATGATTTACATGTTGACAATTCAGAGCGCTAGGATTCTCGTACCAGCTATTTGGTGATCCCAGTTCTCTCGGAGTATTATTGTTACCTTACAGTCTTTAGTATTTTCAGACAGTCAATGTTTTCAGTACTTCATTAGAGGCTTCCTAGACTAGAGTAACGGTTAGACAGAGTCGCAGGCTTTTCATATTAAGCCATGTTGGCTATAAATATGTTTCAGAATTGTATTAGTATTTCCGCACTTTGATTTAGATAATCTAGACTTTCAGTATATCAGCATGTGTTAGTTTATCTTCCGCATTCAGTATGTTATGATATCACATGTTGATTTAGCCAGCTAGTTGGTTCGCTAGGTCACATGAAGTCAGGCACCGAGTGCCGTGTTACGTCCAGGCCCAGGTTCGGGGCGTGACAAAGCTTGGTATCAGAGCACTAGGTTCAAGAGTCTTAGGGAGTCTATGAAGCCGTGTCCAGTGGAGCTTCCTTTATATTTCTGTGCCGGCCACTCTTATAAACGGTTAACTACCAAGACATTCATAATTGTCTTACTTCTTTATACTCTAGATCGTGCCATGAAGCTTAGAGCAATAGTTAACCTTCTTTTCCTATCAAATTCCATACATATCGAATACCCAAGCGACGGGCAAGAAAAACCCAAGCTTCTAAAGATGGTGATTTCCATTGAGGGTACAATTATGGAGTATAGGTTGGTAACAAATGAGACATGAGATGATGGTAAAAGTGGGATACATTGGGTAGTAGTACATATTAGAGCACAACTTTATCCGAAAGTACAAAAGCAGTTATCATGTTCTATGGTTATCACTTTACCTCAATTACCAGTTATACAATCTTTCAGTTAGCAAGTTTATGATTATTCAGGATGCTAGTTATCAGTTATTCAGTTACCAGATCTCCAATTTTCATTGTATCAAAATTCTAGTGACTGGAGAGTATACAATGATGCCTATGGGTGCTAAAAGAAAATGTAAGTAACAATGGTTATAGCAAAATCTCCGTATATTTTAGGTCTAGATTAAGACTAAGAATCACCAGATGGTGCAGTAAGTGATTTATTAGATGATGGTATACTTTGAAGAATAAGTTTATGTATGGTAATCGTATGTGTCTTACCTCCCAGAACAACTTCATTTAATTCTTGGAAGTTGAGCCACAAGTTGAATGATGATAGTTAAGATGTCATACCCTAACATTGGTCACTATAGTTATGGACAGAAAAGAGCCTAAGGGAAAAATACACAGGAGTCAGAAACGTTTGTTATTACCAAAGATGTGATCTCGTACAACTCATGTATATGACTAAGAAGACATGATGTACAAAATGAGAACCAAGAGCAGTCGATATTGAATTTCAAGGAATGATTTTAAGTTGTTTAGATTTATTCAAATCAGAACTAGAAAGTACTATGTTAGTGAATTTGTATAAGAAATGGCTATTACTGTGAGATAAAAGATAAGGCAGTTCCCCCTTATATTATGTGACTAAGTGTTTACTCCAGATGTTTATAGTCAAAAATGATTTTGAAGTGTACAAAAAATTTGGGGTTAGATATTCCAATTTCGTTTAAGACAGATGAACTTTCTCTAAGTGTGATCCATGTACATAGTGAAAAGAAAAGGATAAGTATGCGACCGAAGAATAGGGTCGGATGGTGAGGGAAGTTAGAAATAACCTTATGCTTCACTTTAGTTATTCAAAGCAGAACATGAACACATGACGCTAACAGGTGGTTAGTAAAAGAATAGTAAGTATGTTTGAGTAGATACAGTGAATTAGCACTTCCAACAGAGCTAGTAGAGGTATAATTTGATTTACTTAGCCTGGTTAACTCTAGTGAGTGCATGACAGTTTGAAATACTGAATGTTTGTTAGAACTTTAAGAGTTTAAGTTAAACCCGAAGTACAATTGTAGTGGAAAAGAAATTTGCTAGCACTGAGAGAGCAAACCAAGAAGAATGGCTCTAGGAATTATCAAAATGTGCTTTCTCCAAGATTGACAGTGTGAGCAGAGTTTAATTATTAAGATTGTGTAAGATAGTTGTGAATACATTAGCTTTCCGTTATGTGAATAATTTAGTTTTTAAAAAAAAAAGGATTTCTCAAAAGTAAGTTGGAAGGTGAGTCGTCATTGACGTAGAGTGCAAAGAATTGTAGACAATAAGGAAAGTTATTTAGATCCCCAAAAAAAAAGAAGGGGGAGGATCTGCAAGTATAAAACCTTTAGTCTAAGAGGTGATGTTAAAACAAGCAGTAAGTTCAGATAAAACTCGAATAATTAGCATTGGATATGAAAAAGAAAATCAGTTTGGTAATGAGGGAAAATTGTATAATTACCATAGGGATTATGTCTAGCATGTGTAAGAAACAAAAAGTGAGTAGAATGACCACCGAGCTTAGTTATTGATGATGAAGTGATCACATAAAAGCTATAAAATCATGCCTATTTATGTGTTATGAGGGTAGTGCCATTGCACGGGACTCTAAAATTTAGAGTACATGTCAAAGACTTAGTTCACAATAATACTATAAGTGTTTTCAGGAGGTGTTTAAGAAGATAATCAAGTGTGGGAAGTATAACTCACGATTGAGGTAGATAAGAGAACTCTGGTGAAAGAAATTCACCGCTTAGACCAGCTAGGAGTTCAATTTGCGTACTCCAAAGATAGTAGAGTCGTTGTGTAGAATATGACTTGTTCCCCCTTAGTAGCCGAAGAGGAAGAGAAAGAATTTTATGATCCCTATGTGTTGCAGTTGAGAGAGGAGATTCACCAGTATAAGACGATGGCTTTTGAATAAGGGGGAGATGATGGTACTTTTACCAAGACCAATGTGTGTTCCAGACATAGATTGACTTAAATAGGGAAGATCATGTTAGAAGCTCATAATTACAGATATTCTTTCCATCTAGGTTCCCCAAATATGCATCATGACCAAGGAGATTTATTGGTAGAACGACATGAAAAATAATGTCGCAAACTTTATGGCCAAGTGTCCGAATTATGAGTAAGTGAAAGTCGAGCAGCAGAAAGCCTAGTGTTTTTCCACCTGAATTAGCAATGGTACAACCGGTATTTCACGTGTCATGTTATAACATTCAAGTTTCCAGTACTCAGATACTCATGTAAGTTCAGCACTCAGATACTCATGTCAGTTCAGTACCCAGATACTCATGTCGGTTCAATACTCAGATACTCATGTCAGTTCAATACTCAACTACTCATGTCAGTCCAATACTTAGATATTCCTGCCAGCTTAGTACTCTTATATTGATGTTAGTTCAATACTAAAATATTCGTGCCAGCTAAAATATCCATATATCCATGTCAGTTCAGTATTCATGTATCCATGACAGACCAATATTCAGTCAATGCAGTATTCATTCAGATCAGTATCTCAAGAGTTCAGTAATCATGTATTCGTTCAGTTTAGTATGCAAGTACTAATGCAAGTTCATGTTTCCACCAGACCCATTTAAGTTCTGGAGTTAGCAGAAGTTACAATCAGGACAATCATTCGAGGACGAATGATCCCAAGGGGGAGATAATGTAACACCCCGTACATTCGGCTTAGGTATGAATGAGTTAAAGGAGTAGTAAGGTTATATTATGAACATATGAAGTCCTATCGGGATGATTATGGGCGAAAATAGTTGTTTCAAATCAAGATGGAAAATGAGGTGCATAAGATTCGACAAAATTGACTTAGTTTGCAGAAGATCCGTCTTCCGGCATAGTTTGATAATAATCTGTAAGGAATTCAGGAAATCTCAAAGCATGAAAGTTATAGGCCTTCGAAATATCTTTCCAACGATATATCATGTAGCCCTAACTGACATTTGTGAAAAATATTATGCCCATTTTACAGAATACTATGCCATATGCGCGCCCACTAGCGCGACCACGCTAATGGGGTTTTGTTCTGGCCATTTAGCGCGGACAGTAGAGCGGGTTGGGCCTCCAGGTGCGTGGGGGTTCTAGTGGGGGGGGGGGNCCATCATCCAAGGTAAGTTCTAATGGTGATTCTAAGTTTATTTTAATTCCCCAACATCTTATTAACATGGGTAAATCCCCCATATCATTAGATATTCTATTGGGACATCATTGTTGAGAGAAGGAACCTTAGAACTCGAATTCAAGAGGATTGAACTTCAAAAAGGTAATGTCTTCACCCTCTAATTGATTCTAGCATTGGATTAATGATTATAGACTCTAGTTCATGAGATATGAATTGATGGGTTTGATAGAAAATTATGAACGACTATAGGTTTGGGTTGTTGATTATTGATTATTGGTTAAAGGTGTTGTTTACCTTATGGGTGATAAAGAATAGTGTAGATTATAATTATTTGAGACTCTAGAATCTATCTAGGAGCAAAAAAATGGGTTATTGGTTATAGAAACACCATTAATAAAGGCTATGAAGCTTTATGCCACCAAGTGTTTGATAAAATGCCTAAGTGACCAAAACATGGCTATTGTTGCTAATATGGAATCCTTTTGACTTGTATTGATATAGATTAAAGTTGAAAGGGTTGGTGAATGTTGTATTATGCTTAAGAGCAGGAAGTTAAGGGATGTGAGGCTAACTTTCTATGTTTGGGAATGTTATTGATTCTCCCTACAATACGTTTCTTTTACGACGTTACTAATTGCCTCAGAAATATAGTTTAGCCTAGTTCCTTGAATAGTTGTAGAGCTTCTATTCACTAGATTCATAACTCGTTCATGACTTTTATTCTAAACATTGTGAGCTCAGTTCGTATTCAATATAGACTTGGGTTTGATGTCACTGAGTCTCAGTATAGCTTACTCAGTAATTCATAAGCAGTTGAAGTTTCAGTGTTCATAATCAGTTCAAGAATACATGTCTCAGTCTAGTCCTATTCAGTATTCCATTATTATGTAACTCAGTGTAATTCGAAATTTCAGTATCATGTATTGCAGCATGATTCTATATTCCTAATTTTAAATTCCTGAATGTTTAACACTTGTATTTGGGCCTGAGGCCGCAGTTTATGCTTTATGCATCTTTGAGCCTGAGGCCGCAGTTTATATGCTTTATGCATCTTTGGGCCCGAGGCCGCAGTTTATGCTTTATGCATTTTTGGACCTCAGGTCGCAGTTATGTATACGTATACTTGGGCCCGAGGCCGCAGTTTCTGCACATATATATATTGGGCCTGAGGTCGCAGTTTAATATTCAGATAAACAGGTTGTTCATCATTCAGAAGATGGAGTATTCATATCCTTACTTTCTTTGTTCAGTTCATTTATCAGTTATCATCTATCAGTTTAGTTATCAGCTATCAGTTCAGTTATCAGCTGTCAGTTCAATTATCAGTTATTAGTTATCATTTCATTTATCAGCTATCAGTTCAGTTATCAGCTATCAGTTCAGTTATCAGCTATCGGTTCAGTTATCAGTTATTAGTTATCATTTCATTTATCAGTTATCATTTCAGTTATCAGCTTAGTTTCAGTTTCATAATTTATAATTCTTTCTTTCAGTTGCTTTACATACCAGTACAATTCAAATGTACTGATGTCCCTTTTGCCCGGGGCCTGCATCTCACGATGCAGGTAATGATTTACAGGTTGACAATTTAGAGCGCTAGGATTCTCGTACCAGTTATTTGGTGATCCCTAGTTCTCTCGGGGCATTATAGTTATCTTACAGTCTTCAGTATTTTCAGACTGTTAGTATTTTTAGTACTTCATCAGAGGCTTCATAAACTAGAGTAACAATTAGACAGAGTCGCAGGCTTTTCATATTAAGCCATGTTGGCTATAAATATGTTTCAGAATTGTATTAGTATTTCCGCACTTTGATTTATATCATCTAGAATTTCAGTATATCAGCATGTGTTAGTTTATTTTCCACATTCAGTATGTTATGATATCACATGTTTATTTAGCCAGCCAGTTGATTCGCTCGGTCACATGAAGTTAGGCACCGAGTGCCGTGTTACGTCCAGGCCTAGGTTCGGGGCGTGACATTTAGCATTCTTTACTTTAATTTTTGTAAACTCTTTAGAAGTCATTGACTCTCTGATGAGCTTATGGTTGTTTGATCACACTATATGAGCATGACTTGAGCAGACTCAATTCTAGTACCATCTTTGTATACGTTTTGAAGTTCATAACATGTTTGACCTAAGTCATGAGGTTTTTTGCAAGTTATCGTAGTCTAAGTTGTTAAAACTAAGCTCCACTATGTCTGAAATCTTGTACTAAACATGCTTGGCAGATTTCCCAATGTGATAGCATCCCTACACCTTTTTTGAAATCCATGTATTGACACTGTTAGCTTGATGATGATAACACTTTAATGTTTGAAATAATGTGACTCCATGCTAAATATTCCTTGTATAGGTGAACTTGCACTCATTTGATCCTTCCATACTTTCTGTTTGCCTTCCATAACCATGTGTATGTCCATGTTGTCTTTAGAGCTTCATTAAGCTTGCATAAACAAGCCAAACCTAGCTTACGAACTTTGGATGAACTTCCTATTGCTACCGTTTGAGTTTAACATCATGCTTTGCTCCCCCAAATATATTAGTATAAAGTTGGAAATTCTTAGGAAGGATTAGTCAAAACTGTTAGCTTAAGATTCTATTAATACCCTTTTGGAGGTCTTAATCTGGAATATGAACTTGTGACCCTGTTAATACCTTTAGAAGTCTTAACTAGGTTTGCATCTCTATTGATATTCTTTGGAAATTCTAATTGTAGTGTGTTGATTGGAAAACCTGTTGATATTCTTAGAAGTTTTGATTGAATCTATGAGTCTGTGACCTTTGCTAATATCTTTGGAGTTCTAATTGCAATTGTTAATCTATAATCCTATTAATATTATTTAGAAGTTTTCATAACAATGTGAATAGGTTGTCTTGCATTTTGTAATATTCTGTTTTAGCTATCAAGGGAAGGATATTACTTCTATGGTATGGTTTTGTTATGGCGATTGGTTTACATTGAAAGTGCCTCATTGGCACTTAAACCTATAGGAAGAATTAGTTGTTAGTGGTTAGGGGTATTTGGTAAAGTTTAATTCTTGGTTGGGCTATGTTGATACCCAATATTTCCTCAAATTATTTTAATTTGCATATATTCCTTCAAAATCAGGTTTTCATAACAATTGGTATTTTTCCGTATTTTTCCCATATTTTTATTAATTTATTTTTAATTTATCCAGTATCTTATTCATAATAATTAATTATAAAATCGCATTACAAATAATTTTAAGCATTTCTTGATTTAATATATTATTTTTGGTCCTGTTAAAATCAAATTATTTCACAACTAGCCAAATTGGCATGCTTTGGCTATAATTGCAATGACTTTGCAATTATAGCCTAATCATATGTTTTATGCTATTTGTTTTGATCAATCCACTAGGCAGGGCCTATTGGCTAGTTTTTTATTTATAGTAAAAACACAAAACAAATGTCATGTTGTCCCACAATGTAGGACTATATTAAATGTTTCATCATACCTAATATGATACCTGGGTTTATGACACCCAACCTTGATATCACATATGATTCTACTAATAATGCCAATTAAAATTAGCCTAGGTACATCATAGAAATTGCACTACATAGCTTTGTTTCCGTCTTTGCATGTATGGCCCTGTGTAACCACGTCCAGTATGTTGGGTCCAATTCCATTAGTGTCCCACATATGTTCCTTGCATGTACTGTCCATCCAACCCCGTGATTTTGATAGCCTCGTTGATTGCATGTGTAACCATTTTCCTCGCATGTCTCACAATTGCATTTGTAACCAACATTTCCTTGGAGTTTTATGCCCATTTTTCCTGTTGTTGCTGCTGTCCAGTTGCAGATTGGTAGTATGGTAGCCTGTACTTCCCCTCTCTGCCTAGTCCATTGCTTGTTGCATTTTGCTGCTGCTACATTGCATCTGTCCTTCTTCATGTATTGCTTGTGCATCGTGGACTGGTTTGTCCTTGCACAACCTTTCGAATTGTGTACCATTGTACTCCTCATCTTCTTGAGTTGATGCATCCTCGAGTTGCTTGTTTCCCTGGTTATCTTTACTGTCTTAATAATTTTTTCAACCTTGCACTTCCTAGGCTGTCTGATCCCAGCTTCTATGCTTATGACTATAACCAATAATCCTTGAAGGGAATGAGAATATGCTAATACCACCCATACAAGTTTTATCCAGTAATAGGGCATAGACACATTATCATTTCCTGCAAAAACAAAAACCTCGTTAGTCAAAAAATCCTTCATCATGTTCTTCTCCCTAAGGAGTTGAGCATGATGAAATTTCTTTTGATCATGGTCCATTTTGCTTCATCCTTTGTTCCTGCATGAGTTGAATGAGTTGCATTTTTCCTGGCTCCCTGTAAGTCCCATCCATTCCCTTCTTTCATTGCTATGCTTCCCATTTCTTTTGGGCTTTCTGAGTAGCTGTATTATCCAATTGTTGTTTGATGTCCCCCTGTTGTCCTCATTCTCTGCCTCTCTTGTGTTTGAGCCCCCTTTCCTTGTATATTCACTCCTGTCCTGCCCATTTTTATTAGACTTTCTGGGCAGTTTCTTCTTCCTAATTTTGCATGAGTCTTCTTCCTTCTCTTTCCTACTAGTGTCTATTCCAGCTGTGACTGCATAGAACATTTTCCGGCCCCCACGACTATGCCCACTTCTCTTATGGTTTTTGGGAATTGTAAAGTTTGTTTCACTTCTCCTCATAATGCACCATGCTACCGTGTTATTGCCTAAGTGTAAGATCCTTTCTTTGGGGTGAATGATTAACACCACCAGAAGGAGTTCCCTTAAGCCATAGGCTAATATTGAACCTCCTGTAACCCAAAGAATCCCAACCCCTTTCATCTCCTTCTGTCCATTTCGTTTAAACTTTCTGGACAGCATTTCTATGCATTTCATGTCCTCCATTTTTCCATGTATCTTGGCTTTGTGTTTCCTGACTTCCCTGTTTGCTTGTGGCTTGACCCTAGTAATAGGCCAATACTAGGATGCCCTCCTTGCTTTTGTGCCAATGTCCTGCTTAATTAATACCCAATAGGACTGAGTGCATTGCACTACCACCATATAGGTTCTAATTTTAGCATAGGACATTGCACTATTGATTACACCTGCAAAAAAGAACACAGAGTTAGTTAAAACAATGATCCTCTTATTCTCCACCCATAGGCTTTGAATAAGTTGATCGGTTGTTGTGCCATGCCTCCTGCTCCATTTACTCTCCTGAATCCTTAGCTCCTGGCCACCTTCACTCTTAGACTTGGGCATTGTAACTTGTCCTCATTGATGATCCTTCTGCCTTGTACATCAAGCTGCCAGAAATCTTGGCATTCCACATCACCATGATCTAGAGCATAATTGGCCAAATGGTCTGCTAATTTGTTCCCTTCTCTATAAATGTGAGTCACTGTATAGCTGACCCCTATCATTAAATATTTCATCTCCTCAACTTATTCCTCTATGTTCCATGGTGTCTCTCATTCTCCTACCATGATCCTCTTAATTAGCAAAGAATCAGTTTGAATCCAACAATTAGAGTATTGCTGAGATCTGCAGAACCTCAGTGCCTCCACCATTGCCTTTGCCTCAACTTGTGTGTTTGTGGTGTCCTCAATCACTTTGTCAACTGCCCAAATTAGATCACCCCTCTCATTTCTTACACAGTACCTAAATGAACTCCTACCAGGATTTCCCCTCGAAGCCCCATCAGTGTTAACCTTCAACCACCCTTCATTCGGGAATTCCCATAAAACTTTGTTTATTTTTAGCTTTGGTGTATATTTTTCCATCATGTCAATTAGAGCACACCACCTGTGAGGCACCACTTTTATCCCAGGTTTTCTTACCTTTACCAAGGCTTGAAGGTTTGAGGATACTTGATAAATCACCCTGTTTGTTGAGACTGGATCTCCATATTTCATGATGTTCCTCCTTTTCCAAAGCTCCCACACTATGCATGAAGGGAGGCCCTGCATAATTGGTTTCAATCTCGAGCATACTAAAGCAGTCCAGCACTTGGTGATTGCTTGGTGCAAAGTAATCCCTTCCAAGCTAATCCCTACCCTCGATAGGAAGTACAACCACACTGTCCTAGCTGTTTGTGATGTGAAGAAGAGATGTTGTAAAGATTCTTCCTTGGGTTCTAAACAACACCAACATTTAGATGGCATAAAGTAGCCTAACCTTCTCATGAAATTATCCAAAGGCAGCTTGGCCTTCCAAACTTTCCACATGAAAAAGGCTATCTTGAATGGCAATCCCTTTACCCAAATCATTCTATAAGCAACCCTTGTATCATCTCTTCTTCGAATGTAATCCCATGCTGACTTGACACTAAAATGACCCCTAGGTTCCAACATCCAGTATGGTGTATCAATCAACTCCATGTTCCTAGGTGGGATGATGTTGTCAATGATGTGAGTTGCATATTCATCTGGTAAGATCTCAAACAATCTATGCACATTCCATTCTCCTCCTTCCATCACATCACATATATTCTGTACTGTCTCATCAATTCCAAATTCATGTGGAACCAGAAAATACAAAGCACCTAGTCCTGTCCAATTGTCATACCAAAATAAAGATGGACCCATCTTTGGTTTCCAGATGATTTGGTGTTCAATTAGGTCCCTACATTCCAACATTTTTTTCCAAATGTGTGAGCCTCTTCTCCATGGGACAATGACAGTGTTCATCTTCTTGCAGTACTTTTGAGACATGAAAGAACTCCACAGACTTGGTTTTGTCCTGTAATTCCACCAGAGTTTGCAAAATAAGGCTTTGGATACATCATGCAGTGACCTGAAACCAATACCACCTTCTTCACATGGCATACAAAGTGTGTTCCAAGAGGCCCAATGCGTAGAAGTTCCACCAACTGAGCTGCTCCAAAAGAACTGAGCAAATATCTTGTGCAGCCTATTTATCACATATTTAGGAGGATTGACAGCTGAGAGTAGGTGTATGGGCATGCTTTGCAGCACACTAGCAATGAGTACTGCCCTTCCACCTATTGATAATATCTTGCCCTTCCATGATTGCAGTTTATCTAGTACCTTTGTGATCATGGGTTGATAGTACTCCAATTTTCTCCTTAAGTAAAAAATAGGGCAGCCTAGATAGACAATAGGAAAATCCTGCCTCTTTATACCTGTGATCCTTTCCACATTGTCCACCACTTCCATATCTGTTAAATGATGAATGTATACAGCTGACTTGGTCTTGTTCACCAACTGCCCTGATGCTATTTCATAAGACTTTAGAACATCCATGATTAGAGTGAGAGAGGTTGCATCAGATGATGAGAAAATGATTGTATCATCTGCATATGCAAGATGATTGATTATAGGACTCCACTTGGGCATCCCAAAACCACGAAGCTGCCTATTTTGGTGTAACGCATTAAGTCCTCTCGATAAGGCTTCTGCTGCTAGAATAAACAAAGTAGGAGATAGGGGGTCTCCTTGCTTCAGACCACGTGATGACTTAAAGAATCCATGAGCTTGGCCATTTACTAAGATGGAGTACTAGTTGTTAGATACTATTCCATACACCATGCCTATGAACATTTCATTGAAGCCCATTTTCCTCAAGACCTTTGTTAAGAATAACCATGACAATTGATCATATGCCTTAGTCATGTCCAGCTTCAAAATGACATTTGGTCCGACCTTGGTTCTGAGTCTCATATCTGTTACAATTTCTTGTGTAAGAAGTATGTTTTCCACTATACTCCTTCCCTTCAAAAAGCCAGCTTGTTTTTCTGAAATTAGACTAGGAAGCATCCTCACTAATCTATCATGAATTACCCTCGATATCACCTTGTTTGAGAAATTACTGAGACTTATTGGCCTTACATCAGAGAATGTTGTAACCTCCTTCTTTTTTGGGAGCATAACTAGGTTAGTATGAGTGATACTCTTGGGCATCTCATGTCCATTAAAAAAGGCACGCACCATATCAAACATGTCATCTCCAATTATGTACCAACAAATTTGGAAAAATCTTCCTGTCATTCCATCTGGTCCTCCAGCACTGTCCCTATTGAGTCCAAACACAACTTGTTTCACCTCATGTTTGGTTGGTTGTTTTGTTATTTTTGAGTTCTGGTCCATGTTGATCAAATTAGGAACATAATCAATGATGTCAAAGGATGAGGGGACAGCTGTTTCAGTGAACTGCTCCTCAAAAAACCTGATAGCTTCAACTGCAATGTCCTCATCCTCTTCTATCCATATTCCCATAGTGTTTTGAATTCTGTTTAGTTTCAACCTCTTCCTTCTTCCTTTAACTTGAGCATGAAAAAATTTCGTGTTCGTGTCACCCTCTTTGAACCAAGTCATTCCTACCTTATGTTGCCAGAATTTTTCCTCTAAAGCAAGTATCTTAATTAACTCTGCTTGCACTTTTTGCAGCCTCTCCCTATTCATCCTTGTAGGATGGGCTTCAAATTCTGTCTCATAAACTAGTACAACCTCCTCCATGCTGGCAATTTTCTGAAAAATGTCTCCATATGTTGCTTTGCTTAAATGAGAAAGAGACTTTTTGACCTTTTTGAGCTTATGATTGAACACTGTGAACGGGTTAGTACTGAAGTCCACATTCCAGTTATCACTCACAACCTGTTTAAATGATTCATGTTCCACCCAAAAGTTCAAAAATCTAAATGGCTTCTTCACTGGTGGAGTCTCATTGTCACATCTTAGCTGCATTGGACTGTGGTCTGATCCAATTTTTGAGAGGTGCTGGACCTCAATTCCAGGAAAAGTTTGCTGAAATTCTCCATTGGCTACACACCTATCAAGTCTCTTGAATATACAGTCCTCTTCTGCCCTGCCATTCTACCATGTAAAGATGCTACCTTTAAAGCCCAGGTCAGTCAAATTGCATGTGTTTATGCAATGTCTAAAGTCATCAATTTCGTTTAGTGACACAAATAGGCCTCCAAACTTCTCCTCTTCATCCCAAATAGCGTTGAAGTCACCCCCGACAAGCCAAGGAGTTTCCATGTCTCTTGTCATATCATACAGTGAATCCCACAGTTCAATCCTTTCTATTGCATCACATTTTGCATACACCAGTGTAAGAACCAGCTCCACATGTGATTCAGTATGAAAAAGTTTGAGAGTGAGTTGCTGCACCATATTATGCATGATAGTTACCTCATACACTTCATCAATAAAGGCCCAAATTTTGTTGGAAACATTAGAGATTGCTTGGGCAAAACCAATTTTGTTTCTGTACCTCTCTAACTTCTTTGATTGCTGCTTTGATTCCATCAATCCAATGAAATCATAGTGTTTCTGTCTTTGCATTTTGATTAGCCTTTCAAAAGCTTGTTGTGTTTTTACTGACCTGATATTCCAGATAAGTGCATCCATCACTGATTACCAGATCTTGATAGTGTCCTTCTTGTTTGCACCCCTGTAGCTGGAGGTACCACCATGTCTTTTTGTTATTTCTTTCTCCCTTTTACTGCTGACTTCTCCTTCTCCATCTGCCTAGGTGAGATGTCTCCTTGTTTTGTCACATTCATAAAGTTCTGAGTAGTAGTTTCTTGATCCATATCCTTTCCTTCTCTATCCTCATCTTCACTATCTGTTTTGTCACCCGATAGTCCTGTTGTGACTACATTTGATTGCTTATAAAATTTTGGAGCAAGGGCATGTTCCTCACCTTTATTCAATACTTTTGGAGTCCCAGGTTCCAATGTAACAGTGTCCTTTGTTGTAAGAGTTTCATTTCTGGGCTGTTTTTCTCTTCCTTTGTCTATCAGCTCTTGAGGTTCAGTTAGTTATGTTTGAATATTCTCTGCAATTGTTTCACCAGGATCAATTGAGTTTGCATCTAATTCTTCTGATCCTCCTTCTCCATTTGTTATAGCTAATTGTTTTTCTTTTCCCTGTTCCAAATAGTCTACCAGTGCATTATGTTCTCCCTTGTTGCTGGTATTGACAATTGGATTTCCATTTACACTTTGTGCCTCCTCTTCTTTGTCTTCCACTTCTGGTCCCTCATAAATTGATGCTCCATCTGGTACATCCTCCTCTCCTGAGTCATATTCTCTTTGGTTTACCCATAGTCTTCCTCAACTCCATTGCACTCTTTCTCTAACAGTTGGAAAACTTACACCTGCAGCCTGTTCTTCTGGAATTTTTTGCAGTTCCTTTTCCACAAGTGTGTCTTGTGATGGCATGTCCTGACAGGATTTGTTAACACCTACACCTGAAGTCTTCACTGGGGTATTTCCATTAGAAGTTCTTTCCACCCATTGAGCAGTAGACTCTCTTGTTTTTGCAGCAACCTTGCCCTTACCCTTTGAGACATCATTCTCTAAACCATTAGTTGAACCTATCCCTGGAGAATTAGGATTAAAAGCTTTGGCTGTGGGATTAAGGGACTTGTTAACTTCCTGCTGTTTCTTTTTTATTGTGCCACTTTGATCTCCTTTAGATTGAGTTGCAGGACTGGTCTGGGCTGCTATCAATGCTAATTGATTGTCAGGTGCCTCATCTTGATCCACTACCTCCAAGATTTCAAATTTGTTAGCCACTTGCACTTGGTTATTTGTCCCCTTGTCAACTAGAACCAACTCCATTCCAGTAGCAATTTGATCTCCAGCTCTGTGTTCTGCAACAATATTTACCTTGCCTCCTTGTCCTTGATTATGGGATTGAACAATCTCCTTTCCATTATTATTTTGATTTGCCTCTTGACTAACATTCCTTACTCTATTGTCCCTTACCTCTTTCCACTGTTCCTTAGTTGTATTAGCCACATTACCAACAAATCTTCCACTTGATAAGATCATTAGGGGATGTGAGTTACCTGTGTTCTGTTCATTCTCCTCTACTGCTTGATTAGGTATCTCCTTCTCCATATACAATTCAGGATGTAACCTCCAACAATCCAGTTGGTCATGACCTTGAAGTTTGCAGTGTTTACAATATTTTGGTAGCATATCATAATGAATTCTAACCCATTTAGTCCTTATCTCTCCATTAGATTCATTCAGTATGTCCATCCTTACCTTTTTAGGGAGTTCATCCAGTAATCAACCAAGACCTTTACCCTTGCACAACTAGGTCTAGTCTTGTTAATGGTCGCCATGTCTAAGTGTGTGGTTTGCATACCACTGCAGCAATTGAGAACAAACATTCTTTCACGTAGAAAGTAGGTAACAAACCTGGGAAAGAGATCCATGCCATATCCTTAGGAGTCTCCTCTCCTGCCCTAAACTTTGAATCATAAATCAACGGCCTAAGTTGATATTCATACCCTTCATTGTCTTTAATGTAATGTGCAGTATTCGACGTAAAATTCAGATAAACTTGATACAGTGTCATGCGTATTAAAATATGTCTTTCCCTTAAGAAACCAATGTTTCACTCACCTTTTATCCCGCATTGGACTGGAATTAATTTACGTAGATGCTGCAATTCAGGGCTTCCATAAGCCAGTTTACCAACGATGGCAAACTATAATCCTTCAATGACATCCATTTTCTCCACTTCTGCCTCAGTGAATTGTACAACATGTTCGCCATTCAATAAGGTAGGTCTGCGCATAGGAATAGGATCAACCGTAGAGACCTTCTCGTGCATGGCACTGTTCAACGTGCATGGTGTTAAGCGTTTTAAGTAATCCAGTGCTGGTGTGGTGGCATTTGAGATCGTGGGTTGTTGGGTTATATTAGGGGGAGGTTGGAGGGGCTTCCCAGCCACACGGGTGGTTGGCCGCCGGCCGGCGTGACCATGAGAGGTCGGAGTCTTGGTTTAGTTGTCAATATTAGGGTTTTTTCGCATGAGAGGAGGAGGAGGATACATTTTTTAATGCTATTTTTACTCAATAACCAGCCATTTTATATTTTAAATACTAATTAATCATTTTAATTTAATTTTATTAAGCATCAATTTCATTTTTATAATTATTAGCTATTTTTATAAATTATTTATCTATTTCAATTGGGTATTTAATAGTTAGCCACTATTATTTAGATTCTAGCCTAATTAAAACCGGACCCCTCACCCAATTAATTAACCCAATAACTCAGCCCAAACCTAAAATCCTACATGGCCCAAGCACCTATTAATCTAAATCGTTGATTAATTCAAATCAACGGTCCAGATTCCCCCTTACCAAAATTAAACCTACACGACTACCCCTCCAATCTCTCATTTCCCCCTCTCATTCTTCACTGAGTTCTCTCATCTTTCTCTCTCTAAACGCTCCACCTACTGAGCCCCTTTCCTCCCTTCTCCGGCCACCTCTTTGCCAGAAACCATGGAGGTCTCACCTCCTACCAGCCTTATGGCTCCCCCCTTTGCACCCGTGTCATCGTTTGAGGCTCTCAAGTAAAGCAGAGGCGGTTCAACTCATCTCTCCGATCTTATGCCATTTTACCGTCCATCTATGGCCGTTCGAGTAAGCTCTATCACTTTCTGGCCAAAGACTGGTAATATCTCTGAGTTTTCTTCTTCTTTTCTGGGTTCTTTTGGAAACCCTAACCTCGAACCCTCTGATTTCTTTAGATCTATAACGGGTTTATGTATGTTATGAGTTTTCTACATGTTTTGTTCAAAATATCTCCCTGTTTTTAAACGATTTCTTCACTTTCAAAACTAGGGTTTCTTAACCCCTTTCAAAAACGATTCTTCTTTTGATTTTAAGTGTTTTCTACTGTGTTTGAACGATTCTCTTATGCTTTTTCTTGGTATCTGATTTATTATGCTAAAAGCCAGGTTGTCTCTGATAATAGGCTCGATTAATCTATATGTGTACATGTTTCTCATGAACATTTTGTGCTTTCATGTATGTTCTGTGTATTCTTGTGCTTCTCGCTCTAATTGTTGTTAGGGTTTCTGATTCTCTACTGTTCCTTTAATTATTTTCTTAAGGTTTTTTTTATTTTTGTTCAACATGTGCTATTTATCGTTTAATAAGTCTGATTAGTTGTTTATTGATTTTTTTACATAATACTCTTTACTGATTTTAGGTATTTTCCTCAGAACTGTGATATTTTCCTTAGAACTGTAATTCTGTGTATTTTCCTTAGAACTCTTTAATGATTTTGCGTATTTTCTTACTTGTGTGACATTTGTCTCAATGGATAATTTATTCCCTGTGATTTTGAGGAATCTCTTACTGATTTTCAGAATAATTTTCTGCCTTATTTTATGTATGAATATGCTGTCAATTACTTTTATACACTTTCCTTACTTGATACATTTTGTATTTAGTCCTAATTGCATTCCATATACTTTTTCTACTCCTATTATGATTAAATCAGCTTTTCAATTGATTCTCTTTCCTTAATTATCCCTGTGGTATCCGTTTGAACTGTGACTCCCTAATTAAAGGGAGTACTTGCATTGAATGGATTCTGATTGTGATTATTTCTATAATTGTGTTAAACTAGTACTTGTTACCATATTCTCTACTCGTTTTCAAAACTATAAATACTCTATTCTCTCCTTAGCATAAGACATGAACAAATATTGTTCTGAACTCTCACACACACACATACATACATACTCTTCTTGCTCTACTTTCTGACTGCTTGCTAATCTCAGTCGGCTGCAAGCCAAGACTGAACATTATACTCTATTGCTCTTCACTCTGTGGTTATTTCTCTCTTAATTGGTATGTCTCCAGTTTAGTTTAAAGTCTCAAAACAATATGTTTCTTTTGGCATTGCAATTCCTTCTATTTCTATTGTGCTTTTTCTTGTGGTTCTGTCTTGTACCCTGTAATTAGTATGTCTACTTTCACTTTACTAGTATGATTGCTAAACTGTACCCCCCTCCCTTAGATTCAACATGTTACACCCCTTTAGCATCCTCTCAATATGATTCTGTTAAGTTCCTAACAGGAACATCTTTGTGAGCAAACCTGCTTCTATGATGGTTGAGTTCTGGGTAAGACTGCAACACTTTAGGACTGCTCTGATTGTAACTTGTATGCAAATTTGTTTACCTATTCCTATGCCTGTCCTATTTGTCCCAAACCCCTTCAGTCCCTATTTGTGATTGCTAAACAGGTTTGGTTCTCATTTCTTGTGTTTTGTTCTGATCTTGATACCTTCAAACTGTTTCTTTGGCTAAAGTAAAAAACCTTCTGTTGTTTTTCCATAACCTATTTTCAAACAAACTATTTTTAGAGACTGTTTTCCAATACAACCTTTTCAAAACTATGTCAAGCACTCTCACATATACTCTTAGAAGTCTAGGTTCTGCCCCTTTTATGTGTGGCTGCTTTGGGATCCTTATAAGATCCCTCTGAACTCTGACACATTAGAGTTGGCCCTTCCACACTGCACTTACTCAGTATGGTTATGAAAATCTGGGTGTGAGCACTGCACGGTATCCCTTGAGATCCTTAGGGAACTCTGACACACCTGGACTATATGAAAGGCTGTGAACATCAATGGCATTGAGAAATTCTAGAGATTTTGGGCCTATTAGTAGGCTCCCTATAGTGTAACTTCTTCTTTTCTTTATTCAGTTATGTAATTTATGCCAACGGCTTGTAATAATTATTGTAAACAAACTCTTTGGGGATGGATAGTGAAAAGGGAGGGGTAAATATGCATATTATAGTTGTTAAATGGTAGAAATCATGCTATTAGGCCTTATTCCCTATTTGTGCAATAGAAACCATGCTTAGGACTCATGTGCGCAAGATCATGCATTAGATATCATGTTTCCCAGGCTTTATGATTACTGTTTCACCATGTTCACTTTACTGTCATATCACTTAGAAAATCTTGTGTCAGAGTAAACGTGCTAATAACTGGGGTTTTCTACAATCATGTTCTGCGCTGCCATGTACACTTAGGGATCCTGCTTTAGGATAAATCAACACTAATAAACATGTCACCTCCGCATATTCTGGAAGCATGCTTACACGTTATAACAGTTGTGCATTTAGAAAATCCGTCTTAGGTTCTGCATATACATCATTATGTATCTCTGTGCATTAGATACCATGTCTTTAGGATTGCATTCATATCCTCTTAGGCACCTCTAGTCTAATTACTGATAAAAATAACTTCACTCAATTTTCGCAATCAACTGGCATTAATTACGAGTTCTGAACATTTAGAACAACATGTTTAGGAAATACAATTCCAAACAGTTCTTCTCTAAATAATTCTGGCAATTGGTATACTGTTTCCCCGCCTAGGCAAGCCTTAGGTGATTAAATGTCTTAAAACTGGGAATCTGCTTCTTTGGCTTAATCCCCAACAGGTTGTAAAATCAGTAGGCAAAACTGATTAGGACCCCTTTCTGAGTTATAAAAAAACCAAGTCGGCATATCTGTTTATATTCTGAACTCATCTAGACACCATGTCTTAGGATTCTGAATTTAAATACTGCCCTTAAGTGTGTATGAGTCGTGCTGCCTATTTGCATTACTTGTGGAGATAAACTTGAGCCTTTTTATCTGCTTTTTGTGCTCCCATTAACTGCAATCCTATATGCTTTTGTCTGTCGCCTTAGCATTTTTCCTTTAAACCTGAGGGTCTGCCTAGAACTTCCCTTATAAGTAGAGGTCCTAAAATCCTCCAGGACTATTAGGAAGGGACGGGTAACAACACACAATAGAGGTCGTTGACCAACACTCGCTTCAATCACATTTACGGGGTGGGAAGGGTAGATATGGACATGATGATCGGTGCGCTAATACCACGTGTAGACCCTCTTTGAGGAGTGATATACCGGGTATTGTACTGATGTTATCCATATGACAAACAACCTAGGACATCCCCCTATCCCTTATATGCATGTTTAGATCATAACTCTTTCAAAAACCCTACTTAGATATTAAATATTTTCAAAACTATAGTAACACATGTGTGCTTAGATTGCGAATCTTTCAAAACCTTTTACTTGCTTTAACATTAATTGCCTACTTGCTACTTGTTCAAATTCACAAAGTTGTTTGGCCGGGAACCACAATTGTGGATTCTGCGGGGTGCCTACACCTTCCCGTTAGGATAATTTCAAGTCGTTACCATGTCTCTGGTTATCTATTGTTTGTAAATAACCACAAATAGGTGCCCTAACGCACCTTAACGCGTTAGGTGGCGACTCTTCCAATCCTGCATACCCCTTTCCCAAAAGGAAACGAGTTGTCCCAATAATGTCAAAAACCCTTTGACCGACCTGAAATGAGTTGGAAAAAGGGGGGAGCGACAACATGGCGACTCTGCCGGGGATTTTCTAGGCTTTTACCATTTCAAACTACTTTGTGAATTCGTACCTCTTCCCATTCCCCTCATGTGCAATTAATTGTTTATTTCTTTCAAGCATTTAATTTTCCTCAAAAAGCAAAACTGACATGTTTTCTTTGTTTCCCTTTGTAACCTCTTTAAATTATAATTGTTGTATTTATCGCGTTCATAACGTGCAAATACATGACTACATGCTTATTGCATAATCATGCTCAACATCATACTCCACTCGTGCCAAAACAAATCCTATAGCAACGCTTGATGAGTGGTTGCGCCCTTCCTATTTTATCACCCCTAAATTTGGAAAGGCTTATTTGCGGTAAAACTAGTCGATCAGCGGTTCAGTCGACAGTTCCGTGCCTTCCCCCCTAGTTGTCCGCTCAAGGGTACCAGTCTAATACCCCATAGAAACCTTACTCCGTTATACTGCTGCGTGCATCATGGTCAAACCTAGTTAGGCTAATGTTTTGTCCGTACAATGATCTTTAAGACAGTCTTGTCCAAAGTCCACCGGGTTTTCTTAAATCCCAACGGACGTCGTCACGTTCTATGCATTTATTTGGAGAACTAAATGCTTGTATGCTAATCATAAATGTTAAATAGTCGAGTCTGGTGGGAGTAATGGTCTAATCCTGTTTACCTTGTAGAAATATGAGGCACGAAGTCCCCAGATTTGACATGGTCACCAACATCCACCCGAAGCTTCTGAACTGGTGGGAGGACCTGCATTCTAGTGATAAGACACTCGTCAAGAAATACTTGGGTAACCTACCGTCTCTCTTAGAAATCCAACCCAACAACATGATGATAGAGGCTTCCACTTTATTCTGGGATAGTGAAAGGGCCGTCTTCCATTTTGGGGATATTGAAATGACACCATTGCTAGAAGAAATAGGAGGACTAACAAGACAAGTTTGGGAAACTCCTGGGTTGCTAATGCCTGAAAACCGCACGGGCAAGGGTTTCTTGAAAATGATGGGATTAAAAAAGAAAGCATTGTTAGGGTGTCTGAAGGAGTCATACATTCCTTTCGACTACTTGTATGAAAGGTACGGCCACAACAAATCATACCGTACCTTCCATGACAAATTCGCCATCACATCCTTGGGACATATTCATCTTAGGGTATTTGTCTTTATTGTTTGCTTCTTGGGGTTAATCGTGTTTCCGACAAATAAAGAAAGGACCCACAATAGGCTAGCGATGGTAACCAGGACATTAATGGAGGGAATTGGTGGGCAGACTTTCAGCATCGTCCCGATGATCATAAGCGGACATTTATCGAGCCTTAGAGCAATGTCAAAGGGGAGCTAAGCACTTCGAAGGCTGCAACCTGTTACTACAACTCTGGTTCCTAGAACATCTCCAAAAGAGCCATACAGACAAGCATTTCTGCGAAGGGCATGGAATGACCTATCGCTTTCCATCACCCAAAGCCGATGACATATATTCCTGACAGGTTTGCTCAACTCGAGACTGCCAAAGAATGGGTAGAGTTCTTTGATAATCTGACTGAGGAACAAGTATAGTGGATGTCCGAGTGGTTTCCAACAGACGAATTCATTTTCCGGTCTAGGGATGCACCATTCTTGGTACTGATTGGTTTGAGAGGAACATATCCTTATGTCCCTCTCCGGGTCATGAGACAGGCAGGCAGAAAGAAAATTATACCAAGGGTCGACAAGATGAGCCATTTCCGAGCCGACTTTCAGGATGATGATACTCCTCACAAGTGCCAAGCCCAACACATATGGCATTGTAAGATCATAATGGAAAAAGACACGATCGAACCAGACAAATATCATGCAGGCTGTACACCTTTCTACTCAGGGTAATTAGAAGATAACTGGGATGGTCTAAGCAGGCCAGGGTTCATCCGAGGCCACGGGATCATAGATGAAAAGGCCGAGGCTCGGGTCAAGTATAATCAACTACACAAGATGATCCATGAATGCGAGGACGAGCACCGTGAGATACACAAAACCAACAAAAGGTTGATTGAAGAATGGAAAGACATGGCCGTCCGTCCCAACAGAAAGCTAGAATACTTGGAGCGAGGCATAGTCGAGCTGGAGGGTAGGATCGTCAAGAGGGTTGAAGACTGTCAAAAGGCTGAGGAGAACGAAGGTGAACATCTGGCCAGAGCATATCTACTGCTAGGACTTCGCGAGCTGGGGAACCTGTTCAAAGGAATCAAGGATGTCGAGTCTAGGGAAGGTGCTTCTGGGACCAAGTAGTATAGGATTTCTTTCGCTTTATCAGTGTAATAAGGCTAATGGCCATTAGTGACTTTATTTCTTATTTGGATTCGTCTATTTTTTACATTAATGAAAAGAGGCATTTTGGCATCCAAGTTCTCCAAATTAAATTGTCGCTAGGCCTACCTCGGGCAAAATGAGGTTCCCAAATTAGGACACGCTTTATATTCCCGCACTATGTGTTTAAATATCGCAATACTTTTTCATAATCCTCACTAACTTTGCTACCTTTTTTGTTTTTGCTTTATTTTTCTTTGATTATTCCCCTCTCCCAAAGGTTGGTTTTTGCACTCTGGCATCATCATCATATTACACAAGATCCAGAGGCCCTCCGCCTTCTCCTCCTCCTAGTCCTCCTAAAGGCAAAGGCAAAGGTAAAATAGAAGATTCAAGCAACATCAGAAAAGAAAACACAATGCTGGTTGAACGAACATAGGATCCTAACGATCAAGGTACTCAGGTTCAGAATGAGGCTATGACACAACTCGAGCAAAGGTTGGTGAAGCTCCAAGGGAAGCTTGAGCAAGTGCGTAATTTGGCGAACCTATTGTATTTATAAAAAATAGAGCTGCACACGTGTAACAAATGTGGTGACTCAGCAATCTATGTGGAGTAACGAAAACACGACAACTGGACAGGACCCTATGAAGAGGTACGGGGCAAAAAGGCATGGAATAGCACACCCACGGGATAATTAGCTACGGGAATCTCAACCTGATTGAGAAGATGAAGAGACACGGTCAGAGTGAATCCGGGCAGAATAAAGGGCAGATTCGGAGATCTTCAATTAATGAGCCAAACGTTACACAACCTTCACGCAACAGTTACAGTTAATCATTGTAACGTTACATTAATGTCATTATAAGTCATTAATGCTCATTCATTGAAAATGGTAGACGTTATATTAAGAAATTCCCTATATAAGGGAGTAAAATATAACTTGTAAGGGACATTCGAACTACTACGACAATACACTTACTTTTTGTGCATCTTATTACTTTCCATTTACAAGATTACTTACAATTACTAGTCTATTCTTTGATTATCAGAAACCCGTGTTCTTCTTAAAATAGCTTTGAGCAAAGAATCCAATTCTTTGGTTAAACAAATTGGTTCCGTTTCCGGGAATCTGATAATCTTTACTTTCAAATTACATCCTTTGAATTATGTCAAACGCCAATGACAATAATCAACAGAGAATTGGAACTCTATTTCCATCACCTTTAGGAACCCCACGGGGCTCAAGGGAGAATTCCCCAGATAGATCCACGACTCACAACAATAATAACAACGCAAATGAACAAACAGGAGAACAAGATCAGGTGAAGAAAATGGTTGGTGAATATGTGACTCAAGCTCTACAAGCTTTTATGAGAGGATGCTGCATCACCTGCGCCACCTCCTAACAACACCGCAACTATGGAAAACCCACAATATGGGTTAGCAAACTCAGGAAGTGGAGGCGCTCTAAACGAATCCCTCGAAACAAGACCAGGTATGTCCAATAACCTAGAGTTACAATCTTTATTATTAACCTTGCAAAAACGGGTGAAGGAACAAAACGATCGAATCGAACAAATTCCTGGAGTACCACTTGTTATCAAAGGCATTGATGTTGATAGATATTCTCAACAACCTTGGAAGCCAAGTGCAACGCCCCTGCCTATTCCCAAGAAATTCAAAATGCCTGATGTTCCTAAATATGACGGGACAACTGACCCATGCGACCATGTTACTGATTTTACCACCGGAGTGAAAGGCAATGACTTTGACAAAGCAAGAAATTGAGTCAGTCTTGGTTAAAAAGTTTTGAGAAACACTTACTAAAGGAGCGTTAACCTGGTATTCTCTTCTCCTTGAAAATTCTCTTTATTCTTTTGCTGAGCTTGCAGATTCTTTTATAAAAGCGCATTCCGGTGCGCAAAAAGTCGAAAAAAGAATGGAGGACATATTTAAAATAAAACAAGGAGACACGAAGCTACTTCGTGAATTTGTAGACAAGTTTCAACGAGAAAGGATGCTGTTACCAAGGGTACCTGACAATTGGGTAGCCATGGCATTTACAAGCAATTTAAATGATAAAAGCTCAGAAGCCACGAGAAGACTCAAGGAAAGCCTGAGAGAATTCCCAGTTATGACATGGAACGATGTCTATAACAGGTATAGTACCAAGTTACGAATAAAATAGGACACCATCACCCAATCAAGGTTTGAAAATCGCACTAATTCCAGACGCTCCGAGCCAGAAAAAGGACAAGTAAAAACAAGTAAGACCCTTATATGGGACCTTCGGGACGAGAAAATCGTCCCAGGTTTGAAAACACCCGGTAAGAATACAGACCATCAAATAGAGATACGGGCTCATCCTCATCAAGATCTAGAAAGGATCGCGATGAACGAAGCAGAGGTAGTACAAGAGTTGGAGACCACAACTTCAATGTAAGTACTTTTGAACTAATCACAGTACTGAGAAATATGGGCGATAAAGTCCGGTGGCCCAAAGAAATAAGGTCAAACCCAAATAGAAGAAATCCATACTTCTGGTGTGAATTCCATAACGATCATGGACACAGAACTTCAGATTGCAGATTTTTGCAAGGTGAGGTAGAACAATTATTAAAACAGGGCTATCTAACAGAATTGTTTAGTGAAAAGGGTAAACAGGCATATATGAAGAACAACAGGAGCCCCCAAAACCACCATTTCCAAAACGAACGGTCAACGTGATACATGGAGGTGAGGAGGTGAAGGGAGTAATATGCAAAAGAACCACAAAATTCACAATTACACACGGGAAGCATATTCGTAAAGACTTGGAAGCAGACACTATATCATTCGATGATGCGTATATCAGCGGATTAATGTTTCCACACAATGACGCACTGGTAATATCCTTACTCATATACGACAATAACGTAAAAAGAGTGTTGATTGACCCAGGTAGCTCAGTTAGCATTATCCTGTCAAGAGTTGTGGAAGAAATGTTAATGGAGGATCAATTAGTCCCAAGAGCACGAGCCTTATCTGGTTTTGACAACTCTACTGTCATAACAAAAGGAGAAATTGAACTTAGTACTTATGCAGAGGGAGTAATAAAAAATACTAGGTTCCAAGTCATTGATACTGACATGGCCCACAACGTAATCACGTGGAGGCCATGGATACATGACATGAAGGCAGTACCATCTACCTTGCATCAGGTAATTAAATTCCCTTATGAATGGGGAATTCAACAGATTCGAGGTGATCAACAAACCTCAAGGAATATAAATTCCATGGGACACTATGCCAATAAAGAGGAAGCAGAAAAATCAAAAGGTACAGAGAAAATTGTTGCTCAAACAGATACAGAGAAAACTGTTGCTCAAATAGATACGGAGGAAACTGTTGCTCAAACAGGTACGGAAGAAACTGTTGCTCAAACAGGTATGGAAGAAATTATTTCTCAAAGAGGTATGGAAGGAACTATTATTCAAACATGAACAAATAGTCATGAGAAGGTGAATCAAGTCACCACGGGAGGTGTATCAAACCATAAAGACATGGATTCCAAACCTGATGTCATTCAAGAGCCAGAAGAAGCTGAACACATCAAAACAACCACGGAAGATCTCGAAGTTGTTCCATTGTCTGAACAAAAACCTGAACAGAAAGTTCACATAGGCACGAGGATAAGCCCCACCCAAAAATTTAAGTTAATTGATTATTTAAAATTTAATGCAAATTGCTTTGCATGGTCCCATTCAGATATGACAGGTATCCCGCCGGAAGTGATGACTCATAAGCTAAATAAAGATCTATCCTTCGTACCTATCAAGCAAAAGAAAAGAAAGCAGGGACCGTTCAAGAACCAAGTGATTGACTAAGAGGTACAAAAACTCTTGCAAATTGGTTCAATACGTGAGGTAAAGTACCTTAATTGGTTAGCCAATACTGTGGTGGTGCCAAAACAAATGGTAAATGGAGAGTATGCGTAGATTATACAGATTTAAATAAAGCATGCCCTAAAGATTCATTTCCATTGCTGCACATAGATCAAATGATTGATGCCACTGCAGGTCATGGATTGTTAAGCTTTCTAGATGCATACTCTAGTTATAATCAGATCAAAATGGATCCCTCAAACGAGGAAAAAAATTGCTTTATTACAAACAGGGGGACTTATTGCTACAAAGTCATGCCTTTTGGCCTAAAAAATGTTGGAGCCACGTACCAAAGTCTTGTGACCAAAATGTTCCAGGAACATCTGGGAAAAACGATGGAAGTACATCGATGACATGCTGGTGAAATTCCTCGAAGAAACGTTTTAGATTCTTTTCAGTTCTTAAAAAGCAGAATCAGTTCGAATGGATTGAGGAATGTCAACAGGCTCTCAAGGATCTGATGGCCTACCTATCAAAACCCCCACTACTATCAAAGCCAAAAGAGGGGGGAAAGGCTGTATGTCTATCTTGCCGTTGCAGAAATTGTCGTAAGTGCAGTATTGGTAAGGGAAGATAAAGGTAAATAATCACCAATTTACTATGTAAGTAAGTCTTTGTTGAATGCTGAAACTAAATACCCGTATCTAGAAAAACTTGCTTTATCTTTAATTATGGCGGCCATAAAGTTAAGACCATATTTTCAATGTAATCCAATCACTGTTGTAACCTCATACCCATTGAGAAACATATTGCATAAGCAAGAATTATCGGGAAGACTAGATAAATGGGCTATAGAATTAAGCGAGCATGACATAATATATCAACCTAGGACTGCAATAAAGTCTCAAATTCTAGCTGATTGCGTCCCTGATATTAATAATAGCATTGTCCCTGAAGTAGAAAAAGAGTTACAACTCTTTAACGGGGCTAATCCGGGTATTTGGATCCTATTTACTGACAACTTATCTAATGTAAAAGGAGCCGGCTTAGGCATAGTCTTAATATCACCCATGGGTGAAAAGACACGACAAGCCATTAAATGCTATCCTATAATTAACAATGAAGTAGAGTATGAAGATGTCATTGAAGGACTTGAACTGGCACGAGAACTCTCAATTGAGCATATCGTGATCAAAAGCGACTCTCAACTGGTAGTGAACCAGATGCAGAGGACTTATATTGCTAGGGAGACTCGGATGCAACAATACCTGGAAAAGGCATGAGATCTCGTAAGGCAATTCAAATCATGGAAGGTTATGCAAATCCATAGAGAGGAAAATGCAGAAGCGGATGCATTAGCTAACCTCGCAGCAATTACCGAAGTGAGAAATAAAGACAATGCAATTTTCGTTCACTTGTTTCATTCAGCAATTGACCAGGACAAAAATGAGGTAACATTTAACAATTTAACCTGGGATTGGAGAAACGAAATCTTAATTTTTTTGCAGAATGGTACCGTACCCGAAGATAAAAAAGTAGCTCAAGCACTTCGCAAAAAAGCTGCACGATACTGCCTCATTCGCAATTCTTTATACCGTAAGATGTTCGGAGGTCCCTTAGAAAAATGCCTTGGACGCAATCAAACGGAATTCGTGATGAGGGAAATCCACGAAGGGCACTGTGGAAATCATGCAGGAGTGAGATCCTTAGTCAAAACCCTAATCAAAGTAGGATACTATTGGCCCAAAATGGAAGAAGAGGCTGAGGGTTTCGTAGCTAAATGCGACAAATGCCAACGATTTGCTAAAAACATGCATCGACCAATAGAGCTGTTGCACCCAGTGATATCGCCATGGCCGTTTATGAAATGGGGCATGGACATAGTGGGACCCCTTCCCGCAGCTAAAGGAAAGGTACGGTTCTTGCTCGTGTTAACTGATTATTTCACGAAATGGGTAGAAGCAGAAGCTTTTAAATAGGTGTGAGAAAAAGAAGTGGAGATCTTCATATGGCGAAACATAATATGCCGCTTTTGAATACTGACAAAAATCGTATGTGACAATGGCCCGCAATTCACAGGCTCGCAGATCACAGAATTCTTTGAAAGCTGGCAAATCAAACGAATCACTTCGTCACCATATCACCCTGTGGCTAATGGAAAATCCGAATCAACTAACAAAGTCATCGTCAACAACCTGAAGAAACGGTTGGAAAAAGCCAAGGGAAATTGGCCTGGTGAGCTACCGGCAGTATTATGGGATTACATAACAAACTCAAAAAACAGCCACAGGAGAAACTCCTTTCGCACTTGTTTATGGTGCAGAGGCTTTGATACCGGTGGAGATCGGCAAACCAAACACAAGGTTTACAACAGCCACGGAGGAAGCAAACAACGACGAGTTAAGAACCAATTTGGACTTGCTCGAGCAAAGAAGAGAAGCTGCACTAATACGAATGGCAGCTCAGAAACAAATCATAGAACGCTATTACAACAGAAAAGCTCATTTCAGATATTTCAAAATTGGGGACTTCGTTCTTAAGAAAGTCTTTCAATCAACAAAGGAAGTTGGTGCAGGGAAGCTAAGTCCAAATTGGGAAGGACCCTACAAAGTCTGTGGCATTGCTGAGAAAGGTGCTTATGAGCTGGAAGCTATGGACAGAAGGATCTTACCAACCAGTTGGAATGCCGTTCATTTAAAGAATACTACTTCTAAGTGAAAGGAATACCCCCGATCAGGTATCATTACGTTCGATTTTATATTTGAATAGTTAAATTTTACTAACCATTTTAGATGATAGGCAAAAAGCTAACCCATCACAAGATGATGATATTAGACCTGCAAAGACGCGAGGAAGTAACTGAATTCCTGGTCTAAGGTTACACTTTCTGATGGACATTTGAAAGGATTAAGCAGTCATTATCTAAAAATTATGTACCTTCGAGTCTCGTATGTTTTTCCTTTTCATGAAAAGGACCACAAGGAAGGAATAGTCAAGTGCTCGAGATTTCATTCTTCAAAGCTCAAACACTTGGGGGACTATATAGTATGGAAGGCAAAGACGAAGCAAAGAAGACTATCAAAAAGTCAAAGCTCGAGCCTGAGGATCCATCTATCCAACAAATCAAGTGATACGAACAAAAATCAAAAGAGCCAAAAGACTCAAAACACAAAGCCTAATCCAAAAAAACCTTCAACGAATGTTCAGGTTAAAAGGCAAAGTGTTAGTTACGAGGGAAAAATGCACATCTTTGTACTTATTTAGAAAACTATTGTAACTAAAAATAGTTATGGATAAAGATCATCATCTTTGTACTTATTCGGAAAACTTTTGTAAATAAAAATAGTTACGAAATCTTTGTACTTATACAGAAAACTATTATGAATAAAAATAGTTGCGGATGAAAGATCATTATCCTTGCACCTATTCAAAAAACTGTTACAAACAAAAAACATTTATGGATGAAAAAGCATCACCCTCGTATTGTATTCATTAAAAACTGTTGTCAATGAAAACAGTTACGGGTTAAAACATATACCCTTATAAAAAACTGTTATGAACAAAAAATAATTATTCCCTTGTGTTAACTCGAAAAAACTATTACAAAAGAAAAACAGTTACGAAATACAAGTTTGTATCAAACTTGTGAAAATAAAACAGTTGCAACATGAGTTTTAGACGGTACGCAAACACATGTGAAATGTTACGAAAGTTCAACAAAAAACTTTTTTCAAAAAAAAAAACATTGTTAAAAAGAAACATGTGAAAAATTCCTATCTTTCTATCGCATATTTACACCATTATGAAGTTGAGACATCTTCTTCATTAAGTGTCGATCAAAAAGGGCCCTCTTTCACAAACCATACATATTATGAAAAGGTACGGATAATCTAAGCATTTTATATGCAAAACTCAGAGGTAAAACTTAAACCTCAAGCATGCAAAAGACTTAAGAGAGTGAAACAAAAACTCAACAGAAATTAAAGTCATACTTGCATTAATATATCAACGGAAAAATAAACTAAGTATTAACTTAGTCTTAGTCATATTAATTTTTTTACATTAGGTGCCCCTAAGTTGTTAGTTGGGGACTTAAAGGATCCAAACTTACCCCTGATGGGACTGGGAGTAACCACCAATTGATACAAAGAAAAAGAAAAAAAGAGATCCAAGATCTTAAACTTCTTCAAATGGGGGGTTGTCTTCACTGGCAGGAGGAGCAGCTTGGGATGGAGAGACATGAGTAGCAGGAGCCTCACTCTCAGGTGAATAGAGATTTTGAACTTGTTGAGACTTCTTAATGGTCTCCTTGGTCTTTGTAATTTCGGCTTTTAGATCAAAACCCTTTTGGCTCATTTCCGTCAATGTGTCGAGACGAGAGTTCATATAAGCCCAACTCACATCAACGACTGCCTTGTCTTCAAGAGCTTCATAATCTTTCTCCCACAACTCAACTTCAGCTCTTAATTCATCCCTCTCAGCCACGACAGCATCATGAGAGTCCTTTAAAAGAGCGAAAGACCTTCCCAGGGATTGAATTGTCTTCAAAGAGTTGCGAAGATCCTCCTGGGTTTGAGTGAGTGATTGAACAAGTTCGCCCGAATAATCCTCATTCTGGTCCAATAAGGGCTTTAGGCTCCTGATCTCTTCAGAGGCACGAGACAGCTGCTCTGCGAATGAGGATTCTATGACGTTCTTATCCTTGCTTGCCTGGTTTGAAGATGCCTTCTCAATGGCCAACTCTGCTGTCATGACCCTCACTTGATGCTCCAAGTTACACTTCTCCTCTTCCACTGCCTCCATGTCGAGTTGAAAGCTTTCATATTGCTCTTCCCAATTATCTGCCTCAACACGCAACTCCCTTACTTCCTGCTCCGTATGGAAAACCTTCTTCATTAACTCCGTGCCTATAAGATTGATCTACAAAAGCAGATAAATAAGGTACGGCAAGAATGTTTGCAAAAATGAACGAAAGAAAGTATATTTTACCTTTAAAGAAGTATGCACAATCTCATTTGCCCATGTAAGGGAACTGTGGCTGTCCAACTTAGCTCTTTCAGTTGGACCTATTAACGGTTTCAACCATACATCAGGCTGGCCAGACATTTTAAAGAGGTTACCCTCTACTGAAACTTCTATCATCACCTGCCTAATCTCCCCCCTGTTCGGAGACCCTACTTCTGCAACAAAAGACACGGAAGTAGGAACGGATGAGGGAGCCATGGGTAAGGAAGTCTGAGAGGCAGAAAAAGCCACGGGAGAGGGAGCAACGACAGGAGCAGGAACAGCCATGGGAGCAGGAGTAATAACAGGATTAGTTGAGGGAAGTTCTTTAAGGGCAGAAGGAGAGAAAATATCCAGGGGAGCTTCATCAGCAACAGAACCAAAACCTTCACGGAACAAGAGATCTACTGATTCACGCACAAGAGAAGTAGTAGCATCCGCAGGGGCAGAAAGTTCAGCTTCAGGGGCGGGAGGATCAAAAGCAGGTGTAGACTCGACGTCAGAGACCACCTTCTTTCTTCGTGACCTATGAATTAAAGAACCCTCCTCTTCCTCCTCCTACTCTTCTAAGGTCCTTGACCCACTTGCTTTTCTCTTTGAAGAAGAGGAGCCTGAAACGATATCCTGGGCCTTTGCCAAGGACAACTTTGGAGCAGACACGGATGCAGTAGAAGCTCCACGAGCAGCAAATCCTGTCAAATGAAAATGGTCAAATAAAGCTCGAGGGAGGAAAGAAGTAAAAACAAAAAATTCATTTACCATGAGTCTTAACTCTCCAACCAAACCTCCCGGAGAGGTATTTCCATGAGCGTTCTTCTAATTGAATGATGAACAAACGTTTTCTACCCAACCTCGGAAACCAGAGACATTCTCAACGGTTCCCATGGTTGCTGCAAAGTGAAGAAACAGTTACGGTACAGATAAAGTATCTAAAGCAAAAGGAAAGGAATGTGAGAAAAACTGTACTCACGTGCAAGATTACACTTCTCAGGGAAGGGAAGATTTTCTTCACCTACTAAACCAGCAGTAGGAGCAGCAACATACCAAAGGTACCACCCTCGATCTTTATCATCATCAGGAGTCACTAACACCCTTTTGTTCCTAGCCGCGAGAGTAAAAACTCCCTGGCGGAATAGCATTGGAGAATAGAGGTGAATGAGATGATGAAAGGTAAAGGGGACCGAAGCTAAGTTAGCCAAATATCTAAGACACGCAACAACTCGCCACACGAGAGGACCGACTTGTCCAAAACAAATTTTAAAGAATCGACAAAAATCGATGATAACTTGGTCGATGGGAGGCTTGAATCCTAATGTGAATGGATAGGTATAAACAAAAGAATACCCAACTTTGTAAGAGGTTATTCTTTGATTACCATTGGGCATGACAACAGGGAAATCAGGCTTCCAGAAACAATCCCTGCATACAAGAGGTATCAAACCTTCAGTAATCTAGGTAGGGTATTTGTCAACACTGTCAAGAGACGACAATGAAGAAAGCTGATCACTAAGGACCTGACTATCCCTAGCAAAGGAAAATTCTGCAGGTACTATTTCATCGACCCGCGGCTCACACAAAGGCTCATTGTGTTCTTTACCCTTAGACGAAGATCTAGAAGCCCTGACCCTCGGAGAAGATAAAGACCTAGAAGAAGGAGGGGGAGTAACTTTAGAAGAGGAAGAACCCCTAGAAGGAGTAGAACCTAAACTCCTTAGTCTACCACCTCTTCTACTCCGAGTTGGAGGAGTAGAAGGAGTTAGATCATCTATGTTTATGACTTTCTTGGATTGACTTGAAGAAGACATATTTACAGAAATAAAAAGTTTGCAAACAAACAATGAAGGGTTAGAAGCTTTTCGTGAAAGTAAAGCAAGAATGAGGGGTATTTATACTCGAAGACAACCATTAAAAAATGGAAAAAATAGTGATGTGAAAGTCATAATTGAAGTTGTCACTTCGTGACTGATGCAGCCGCAAAAAGCCCTAAAAGGCGCTGAATAATTGCAGAACCAATCCGGGAATGCCACGTGGCACAAGCATTAAATGGAAGTGACAAGTGAAGCCTACATTCAGAGATGGACGCAATGTTACAAGTGAAGCGGCGGCAAAATATTCCCTCCATAAATGAATATCCACTTACCAAATATTAATCGAGAAATAAATGGTAAGTGGGGGGACTATCGGTATTGGTAAAAAAAAGAGCTTCACACGTATAACAAATGTGGTGACTCAACAACCTATGTGGAGTAACGAAAACACGACAACTGGATAGGACCCTATGAAGAGGTAGGGGCAAAAAGGCATGGAATAGCACACCGACGGGATAATTAGCTACGGGAATCTCAACATGATTGAGAAGATGAAGAGACACTGTTAGAGTGAATCCGGGCAGAATAAAGGGCAGATTCGGAGATCTTCAATTAATGAGCCAGATGTTACACGACCTTCACGCAACAATACGATTAATCATTGTAACGTTACATTAATGTCATTATTAGTCATTAATGCTCAATCATTGAAAAGGGTAGACGTTATATTAAGAAATTTTCTATATAAGGGAGTAAAATATAACTTGTAAGGAACATTCGAACTACTACGACAACACTCTTACTTTTGGTGCATCTTATTACTTTCCATTTACAAGCTTACTTACAATTACTAATCTATTCTTTGGTTATCAGAAACCCGTGTTCTTCTTAAAATAGCTTTGAGCAAAGAATCCGATTCTTTGGTTAAACACCTATCCTTCTCACTCAGTGTCCCTGATGTCACTCAGAATCCCATACCTCCTCAAAACACCCCAAAAACAAGCAAAATCGTGCGAACACTCATCATCACATAACTTCACCGCAAAATCAAACTAACCCACCACCCCACCACAACACCAGCACAACACCTGCCACGCTCCGAGAAACACCCCGATAATCATCCTTGAACCACAAAACTCCACAAATTACCATCTTTACATCCAAGCACCAGGCCATCACAACAACCCTATTTACGTGGAGACTATGCCATACTCCGCCTAACCCATTTCATACACACCCGAATCCAGTGAGAAAGATTTGCTTATCAAGAATTTGGCTGAGGAACTCAAGAAGCTAACTAACTGAGTTCAAGGCGTTGAGGGAAGCAGAGGAGTTGAAGGACTGAACTGTGAAGACGTCTGCATACAACCCGATGTCGAACTACCCGAGGGGTACAAACCTCCTAAGTTCGAGATGTTCGATGGTACAGGTGATCCGAGGGTCCATCTGAGGACCTACTGTGATAAGATGGTTGGAGTAAGGAAAGATGAAAAGATTCGAATGAAGCTGTTTATGAGGAGCCTAACCCGGGATGCTCTATCTTGGTACATCAGCCAAGACCCCAGGAAATGGTCGAACTAGGTAAGCATGGCGTCCGACTTCATGGACCGGTTCAGGTTTAATACGAAGAACGTGCTAGATGTGTTCTACATCCAGAATCTGAAGAAGAAGCCTACTGAAACTTTTCGCGAGTATGCTACTCGCTGGAGATCTGAAGCTGCTAAGGTCAGGCCCGCCCTAGACGAAGAACAAATGAATAAGTTATTTGTCCGAGCTCAAGATCCACAATACTATGAGCGGTTAATGGTGCTCGAGAATCATAAGTTCTTTGATATTATCAAATTGGGTGAAAGGATTGAGGAAGGAATCAAATGCAGTATGGTCATCAACTTTGAAGCCTTACAAGATACAAATAAGGCCCTACAGTCGGGCAGTGTGTCCAAAAAGAGGGATGTGGGAGCCGTGATGGTTGCACAGAGAACCAAATCCCCACTAAAATACCAAACCTACAAAACGCCTCCACTCACATATCAGCTAACACCTTCATACCAAGCACCCTCGCCTACATACCAATCAATACCTCCACCAACATATCAGTCATCTCCACTACCCACCTATCAGCCGCAATCTCCCTGATATTCCCAGCCCGCTCCTATTTACCATACCTATAACTCTCAACCATCCCACTATGAGTCACCCCCTGCTCGCCAAAACTTCCCTAGACCTCGACCAAACTTTGACCGCAGACCTCCTAAACAATACACCGCCATTGCTGAACCTATCGACCAGTTGTATGAGAAACTGAAGGCGGTTGGTTATGTCACTCCTATCCCTGCTGCCGTAACCTCTGAGAATCCTTCCCAGTGGGTTAATCCAAATAATTCCTGTGCATACCACTCCGACATGAAGGGACACACAATCGATGAATGCCTCTCCCTGAAGGATAAGATAGAGTCCTTAATCGACATCAAGATCATTGTAGCAAAGGAATCCACCCCCAACGTCCGCAACAATCCACTCCTAGACCATAAGGGTGGAGGCATCCACATGATCGAAGTAGAAGAAGATTGGGACCCAGAGGGGTCGATTGGGTTGATCATAGAAGGTGATGACCCAAAGAAGCCAACGGTCACTCTCAATCCTATCATAGTCCAGATCCAGCCATCTGGAGATGCTGAGTTAGCCACATCAGTGCCTTTTGAGTTTGAAGCATCACCGCCCGCAAAGGCATCTGCGCTATTTGAGGTTGAAGTTATGCCACCGGCCAAAGCAGCTGCACCATTTGAGGTTGCAGTCATGCCACCTGCTAAGGCACATGTTCCTTTCGAAGTAAACATAGCTGCACCAATCACAGTGGCGATATCAACCACACCACCTTTCTACACTAATGTTGTACCATGGGATTATGTAGCAGAGGCAAGAAGGAAAGGCAAGGTGAAGATCAAAGAAGCTACTGCAGCACAGGGTATGAAAAGGACCGGCAGGGTCTATACACCAGAACATTTGGCAGAATCAAGCAAACAGGCTTCCAACAGGCCACCCATCATCGAGACAGGCCCCGATGACCTTTGGAGGGAGGTGCAGGCCAAAGAGTACTCTGTCATTGACCTATTGAACAAGACACCAGCTCATATATCTATTCTTTCCTTGCTGCAAAAATTCAGAGACACACAGAAATGCTCTGATGAAGGTACTCAATGAAGCATACGTGCCAAACAACATCACCAGCGGAGAAATGACCAATATGGTGGGTCAAGTGCTGGAGAGTCATAAGATTACTTTTCATGAGGACGAGCTGCCGCCTGAAGGGTTAGGTCATAACAAAGCTTTGCACATCACTGTGCAATGTGAAGACTACTTCATCACCAGGATCCTGATCGGTAGGGGATCCAGTCTCAATATATGTCCGTTGACAACACTCAAGAAATTGGGCAAAGGGTTGTACGAGATAAGAGAGGGGTCGATGAATGTGAAAGCTTTCGATGGTTCGTAGAATTCCACCATCGGCGAAATCAGCCTTTGCTTACAAATGGGGCCTACATGGTTCGATGTTGAATTTCAGGTGATAGACATAACGGCGTCCTACAATCTACTACTAGGACGACCATGGATACATGCCGCTGGAGCTGTGGCATCGACGATGCATCAGGAATTGAAGTTTGAATGGAACCATCAAGAGGTAATCATCCACGGAGACGGGAGCAATCCTATTTAGATTCGCCAGACCATTCCAATAGTTGAAGGTAGAAGGAAGCTGGGTGGAGAGACTTACCACCACATTAAACGGGTCAATGCGATAGACAAGGACAAATGGTGGGATAGTAAGATAGCGAGCATGATGAACTGGAGAGGGTACAAGCCGGGTAAAGGGATCGGCAAGAACCTCTAAGGAATCTCCAAGCCGATACAACTCAAACGCCATGGCACCACTTTCGGGTTAGGGTACAAATATACTTGGGAAGAATTCAAGAACTGGTCGCCACCCTGGCGCGGTCCTTATTACCCATTGGAGCATCCAATACCACAGCTGGAGCAGACCTTTTAGCATGCCAATATTATATGGGGGTCAGAGGAAGAAGAAGCACTGGCAGCACTGAAGAACCTATTTCTGGAAGATGACGACATGGATTGTTGTGTCATTTTTTAGGAGAAGGGGGAGGAAGGCCCTTCCATCCAGGCCGTGAGCAGAGGAGCATCTCTCAAGAATTGGACTATCAGGACATCCAGGGCCCGACAAGACTCGTGGTAGCAAGGCTAAACAAGCATTATTCATTTGTTTTACTAAATGATTTCCTTTTCACACTTTTTCTATTCCTGCAATAAGAGCTTCAATGTTCAAAATATTTGTTCAAAAGCACTTTTACGTTTTTATGAATCAATATTTATTATTATCATTTTTCTCTCATTACTTTATCTATACAACATTACTATTACTTGTCTTGATGAACCGATGACTGTGACGTGCAACGACACAATTCAACAAACAGACCTTGATTCAGAATAAGAAGATGATATACCTGATGAGATTGTCAAAGAAGTCGAGAATTTTGGGAACATACCTAAGTCCAACCTGGACGAGACCGAAATTATCAACTTGGGAGATTCAGAAAATGTCAAGGAAACTCGCATCAACATTCATTTATCGCCGTCAGAGAAGAAGGAATACACAGAGTTCTTAAAGGGGTATGAGGACATATTTGCATGGTCATACGACGTCATGACTGGTCTGAGCACATCCAATGTAGCTCACAGATTTCCAGCCAACCCAATGTGTCCACCGGTAAAGCAAAAGCTCAGAATGGGTAAAGAGCCGACATGAGTTTGAAAATCAAGGAAGAAGTCACCAAGCAGATCAACGCCAAGGTTCTCAGGGTAGTGGAGTATCTGACGTGGTTAGCTAACATTGTGCCAGCGCCAAAGAAATATGGGAAGGTTAGAGTCTGTGTCGACCACTGGGATCTCAACCGGGTCAGTCCGAAAGATGACTTCCCTTTGCCAAACATACACATCCTAATTGACAACTGCGCAAAGTATGAACTACAGTCATTCGTGGATTGTTTCGCTAGTTACCATCAGATCTGGATGGATGAGGAAGATGCTGAGAAAATGGCTTTCATTACGCCGTGGGGAGTATACTGTTACAAGATGATGCCATTCGGCCTGAAGAATGCTGGAGCCACTTATGTGAGAGCTATGACCACCATCTTCCATGATATGATACAAAAGGAGATTGAGGTATATGTGGACGATGTTATTATCAAGTCTAAAAAATCTACCGACCGCATGGAAGATCTGAAGAAGTTCTTCAATAGGTTGCAAAAATACAATCTGAAACTAAACCCTGCGAAATGTGCATTCGGGGTTCCTGCTGGTAAATTGCTCGGGTTCATTGTCAGCTATCGAGGGATAGAATTGGATCCATTAAAAGTCAAAGCCATCCAAGAGTTACCACCACCAAAGAACAAGAATGATGTGATGAGTTTCCTGGGACGTCTCAACTACATCAGCCGATTCATAGCCCAGTCCACAGTTATATGTGAGTCGATCTTCAAGATGTTAAAGAAGGATGCTGCGACCAAATGGACCGAGGATTGTCAAAAGGCCTTCGACAAAATTAAGGGGTACTTGTCAACACCGACGGTCTTGGTACCACCTGAGCCAGGTAGACCTTTACTACTCTACCTTGCAGTACTAGATGGAGCCTTCAGCTGCATTCTAGGGCAGCACAATGAAACAGGGAGAAAAGAACAGGCCATATATTATCTAAGCACGGTATCTGCTAAGCTTTGATTCCCCTGCACCAAAAATATGGCGGAATATGAAGCCTGCATATTAGGGCTCAACATGGCCATTGACATGAATGTTCAAGAATTGTTAGTAATTGGTGACTCAGACTTAGTTATGCACCAGGTGCAAAGAGAATGGGCTTTCCAAGATACTGCCGTATCTGCACCACGTGCAGGAATTAAGAAAGAGGTTTACCAAGACAGGATTTTGACACGTTCCTAGAATTCAGAACGAGTTCGTCGATGCGTTGGCCACTCTATCATCTATGATGCAACATCCAGATAAGAACTTCATTGACCCTATTCTAGTGACGATCCATAGCTAGCCAACATACTGTGCCCATATTGAAGAAAAGGCAGATGGAAAGCCATAGTTCCACGACATCAAAGGGAGAATACCCAGAGATTGCATATCACGCTAAGAAACGCAAGCTCTGGAGATTGTCCAATCACTTCTTTCATAGCGGTGGAATTCTGTACAGAAGGACTCCTGATCTGGGATTATTGAGATGTGTTAATGCAAAGGAAGCCTCCAAATTACTTGAGGAGATACATGCTGGGACATGCAGCCCACATATGAACGGTTTTGTCTTGGCTAAGAAAATACTCAAAGCCGGTTATTTCATGATGACTATGGAGTCGGACTACATCCAGTATGTCCAAAAATGCAATCGATGTCAGGTACATGCAGACATGATAAAGGTACCTCCAAACGAGCTCAATGCAACAAGCTCACCGTGGTCGTTCGCCGCCTGGGGAATGGACGTCATTGGACCAATCGAACATATCGCCTCCAACGGAAACAGGTTCATCTTGGTAGCAATTGATTATTTCACTAAATGGGTTGAAGCAGCATCCTACAAAGCGGTGACTAAGAAAGTCGTGGCAGACTTTGTCCGCGACCGTATTGTTTTTCGATTCAGAGTTCCAGAATCAATCATCACCGATAATGGTTCCAATCTCAACAGTGACCTGATGAAAGCTACGTGTGAGACCTTCAAAATCAAACACAAGAATTCCACAGCCTATAGACCACAGATGAATTGAGCTATAGAAGCTGCCAACAAGAACATCAAGAAGACATTAAGGAAGATGATAGAAAAGCACAAGCAGTGGCATGAGAAGTTATCATTTTCTTTAGTGGGATACCACACCATAGTCCGCACGTCAACCGGGGCAACCCCTTACATGCTAGTTTATGGTACAGAAGCTGTCATTCCCGCTGAGGTAGAAATTTCTTCCCTAAGAATCATACAAGAAGCTGAGCTCAGCGATGTAGAATGGGTAAAGAGCCATTATGAGCAACTAGCCCTCGGGAAAAGAATGAACGCAGTATGCCACAGTCAACTTTATCAGAATAAAATGACGCGAGCTTTCAACAAAAGAGTCAAACCAAGACAATTTGCAGCCAGGCAACTGGTGTTAAAGAAAATCTTTCCCCATCAAGAGGAAGCCAAAGAGAAGTTTCCAAACTGGCAAGGTACGTATATGGTTCACCGAGTACTAACATGAGGAGAACTTATACTTGCAAAAATGGACGGAGAAGTTTGGCCAAAGCCAATCAATTCAGATGCAGTCAAACGCTATTATGTGTAATCCTTTATCCCTTTATCAATGATGTAAACTGAACTACGCCCGACTTGATTCCCATTTAAGAGGGGATACGTAGGCAGCCCTATGGGTTCGGTCACAATTCAATAAAAATTTCCTTTTTTCCCCGCAATTGGAAACTAGGGTCGAATTTTGAGGAGGACCCTCAAAGTTTTGAAGCAAGTTCAGCCGATCGCCGCATGTGCAACAGCCAGAAGTGTCAACCATCAAACTGGGGAAGAATTTTGAGGAGGACCCTCAAAATTCCGTAGCAGGAGAGGTTGCAATGTCTTGAACCGTGTCACGGTCGTCGGTTCATCTAAAACCATTTTAAATTATATGTTTGTGTTATATCTTTTCAAAATCATGCATAATTACTCTTGAAAACAGCTTTGTTTAGCAAACGCTACCCCAATGATACGAATAGTGTCATCAGATCAAGCAGTACAAGTCAAGCAAAGCTAGCGGGGATACGAACCAACCTATCCCATCTACAGAACTCACGATTTTTCTTTGGATGCAGGAACAAAGAATAAAACACGCAAAGAAGTCACAAATTGCAACACGGTTGCAAATGCAAAATTTACTGTCCGCCCAAAGGACAAACATTGTTCATTGATACGATTCTCAAAACCGTCGCACCTGCCGACATTTATTACCAACACAAACAAATGATGCTCCATAATCGCAACACTCATAACGGTCACAATATCACAATTTACTACCAGCTAAGAATCTCTACTGTCATTTATTTAATCTTGCATAAGGCTACCTTTCTGCCTTCTGAGACTAAACTCTGTCTCTATCTGCATGAGGTTAAGCTCTGCCTCCATCTTGCATAAGGCTACCTTTCTGCCTTCCACTTGCATAAGGATACCTTTCTGCCTTCCGAGACTAAGCTCTTTCTCCATCTGCATGAGGTTAAACTCTACCTCCATCTTGCATAAGGCTACCTTTCTGCCTTCCACTTGCATAAGGCTACCCTTTCTGCCTTCCGAGACTAAGCTTTGTCTCCATCTACATGAGGTTAAGATCTACCTCCATCTTGCATAAGGCTACGTTTCTGCCTTCCACTTGCATAAGGCTACCATTTCTGCCTTCCTACCTGCATGAGGCTAAGCTCTGCCTCCAGTTTACTTTTTCATAGAGACTAAGCGCTGTCTCAAGAACTATTCACTTCACTTTCTTTCGGGCTAAGCTCTCCCTTTCAATTCGCAAGACTAAGCTCTGTCTTGTCATTATCATATTACTGCATTTTATGGGCTGAAATATCGCCAACCTATCCAAAGGCGTCATTGTTCGGAGGCACCATCTTCATGGCCCGAGGATCTCTCTAAATTTCGCATATCATTATTCAAAGGCGTCGTTCGGAGGAACCATCTTCATGGCCTGAGAACATCATTTCATGGCCCGCGAATCCCCCATCAAACAATTTATGGCCCAGGACATCATGGTCTGAGGACGTCATCCTTAATCGTCTGAAGACAACATTCATAGTCTGACGGAAACTTGCATCATGTTTAATTTTGCGCAAAATATATGCTTGCATTATTTATTTGCAGGTAATCCGGCAAGCAACGACTATCCTAGCAGGAGCGGTCCCGCTCCAGTTCTCCTAACCATTCCCGTAAACCGTCCACTCATCCAACCCTATATGTTGCATCCGTTCTTGTAATAACTTCATCGGTATACCTCGCTGAATGACTCCTGAACTACATACATCCCGATTCCTGTAAAACCAAGGATATGTAGGCAGCTCAGAAATCAGGGTGCGTCCTAAATCTCTTCAAACCGTTTCACTCGTTCAAAATTGGCCATCATATCTTTACCCGACAACTCTTTCATCCTTTCCGGGTAATGAGGGGCAACTGTTGATACCCAATTTTTCCTCAAATTATTTTAATTTGCATATATGCCTTCAAAATCAGGTTTTATAATAATTGGTATTTTTCCATAATTTTCCCATATTTTTATTAATTTATTTTTAATTTATCCAATATCTTATTCCTAATAATTAATTATAAAATCGCATTACAAATAATTTTAAGCATTTCTTGACTTAATATATTATTTTTTGTCTGGTTAAAATCAAATTATTTCACAACTAGCCAAACTGGCACGCTTTGGCTATAATTGCAATGACTTTGCAATTATAGCCTAATCATATGTTGTATGCTATTTTTACTCAATAACTAGCCATTTTATATTTTAAATACTAATTAATCATTTTAATTTAATATAATTAAGCATCAATTTTATTTTTATAATTATTAGCTATTTTTATAAATTATTTATCTATATCAATTGGGTGTTTAATAGTTAGCCACTATTATTTAGATTCTAGCCTAATTAAAACCGGACCCCTGACCCAATTAATTAACCCAATAAATCAACCCAAACCTAAAATCCTACCCGGCCCAAGCACTTATTAATCTGAACTGTTGATTAATTCAAATCAACGGTCCAGATTCCCCCTTTCCAAAATTAAACCTACACGACTACCCCCCATCTCTCATTTCCCCCTCTCATTTTTCACTCAGCCGTCTCTCTGAGTTCTCTCATCTCTCTCTCTAAACGCTCCACCTACTGATCCCCTATCCTCCCTTCTCCGGCCACCTCTTTCCCGGAAACCATGGAGGTCTCACCTCCAACCAGCCTTATGGCTCCCCCCTTGCACCTGTGTCACCATTTGAGGCTCTCAAGTGAACCAGAGGCGGTTCAACTCATCTCTCTGATCTCATGCCATTTTCAGGCCATCTATGGCCATTCGAGTAAGATCTATCACTTTCCAGCCAAAGACCGATAATATCTATGAGTTTTCTTCTTCTTTTCTGGGTTCTTTTGGAAACCCTAACCTTGAAAGCTCCGATTTCTTTAGATCTATAACGGGTTTATGTATGTTATGAGGTTTCCACATGTTTTCTTCAAAACATCTCCCTGTTTTTAAACGATTTCTTCACTTTCAAAACTAGGGTTTCTTAACCCCTTTCAAAAATCGATTCTTCTTCTGATTTTAAGTGTTTTCTACTGTGTTTGAATGATTGTCTTATGCTTTTTCTTGGTATCTAATTTATTATGCTAAAAGCCCTAATTTTGAGGTTGTCTGATAATAGGCTCGATTAATCTGTATGTGTACATGTTTCTCATGAACATTCTGTGCTTTCATGTATGTTCTATGTATTTTTGTGCTTCTCGCTCTAATTGTTGTTAGGGTTTCTGATTCTCTACTGTTCCTTTAATTATTTTCTTAGGGGTTTTCTGATTTTTGTTCAACATGTGCTATTTATCGTTTAATAGGTCTGTTTAGTTGTTTATTGATTTTTTTTTACATAATACTCTTTACTGATTTTAGGTATTTTCCTCAGAAATGTGATATTTTCCTTAGAACTGTGATTCTGTGTATTTTCCTTAGAACTCTTTATTGATTTTGCATATTTTCTTACTTGTGTGACATTTGCCTCAATGGATAATTGATTCCCTCTGATTTCAAGGAATCTCTTACTGATTTTCAGAATTATTTTCTGCCTTATTTTATGTATGAATATGTTGTCAATTACTTTTATACACTTTCCTTACTTGATACATTTTGTATTTAGTCCTAATTGCATGCCATATACTTTTTCTACTCCTATTGTGATTAAATCAGCTTTTCAATTGATTCTCTTTCCTTAATTATCCCTGTGGTATCCATTTGAACTGTGACTCCCTAATTAAAAGGAGTACTTTCATTGATTGGATTCTGATTGTGATTATTTCTATAATTGTGTTAAACTAATGTTACCATATTCTCTACTCGTTTTCAAAACTATAAATACTCTATTCTCTCCTTATCATAAGACATGAACAAATATTGTTCTGAACTCTCTCACACACACATACATACTCTTCTTGCTCTACTTTCTGAGTGCTTGCTAATCTCAGTCGGTTGCAAGCCAAGATTGAACATTATACATTATTGCTCTTCACTATGTGGTTATTTCTCTCTTAACTGGTATGTCTCCAGTTTAGTTTAAAGCCTCAAAACAATATGTTTCTTTTGGAATTTCAATTCCTTCTATTTCTATTGTGCTTTTACTTGTGGTTCTGTTGTGTACCCTGTAATTAGCATGTCTACTTTCACTTTGCTAGTCTGATTGCTAAATTGTACCCCTCTCCCTTAGATTCAGCATGTTACTCCCCTTTAGCATCCCCTCAATCTGATTCTGTTAAGTTCCTGGCATGAACATCTTTGTGAGCAAAACTGCTTCTGTGATGGTTGAGTTCTGGGTAAGACTGCAGCACTTTAGGACTGCTCTAATTGTAACTTGTATGCAAATTTATTTACCTATTCCTATGCGTGTCCTATTTATCCCCAACCCCTTCAGTCCCTGTTTGTGATTGCTAAACTGGTTTGGTTCTCATTTCTTGTGTTCTGTTATGATCTTGATACTTCAAACTGTTTCTTTGGTTAAAGTAAAAAAAACCTTCTGTTGTTTTTCCAAAACCTATTTTCAAACAAGCTATTTTCAGAGACTGTTTTCCAATACAACCTTTTCAAAACTATGTCAATCACTCTAATATATACTCTTTGAAGTCTAGGTTCTGCCCCTTTAATGTCTGACTACTTTGGGATCCCTATAAGATCCTCTGAACTCTGACACATTAGAGCTGGCCCTTCCCCACTGCACTTACTCAGTATGATTATGAAAATCTGGGTGTGAGCACTGCCCGGGATCCCTTGAGATCCTTAGGGAACTCTGACACACCTGGACTATATGAAAGGCTATGAACATCAATGGCATTGAGAAATTCTGGAGATTTTGGGCCTATCAGTAGGCTCCCTATAGTGTAACTTCTTCTTTTCTTTATTCAGTTATGTAATTTATGCAAACAGCCTGTAATAATTATTGTAGGCCTGATGAGTTCTTAAGGAACTCAGGCCCAAGTCCAGCGTTGCAGTATTCTGAAAGTTCGAAGTTAATTGTTGCCCGTTCTTGCTATTGCTGGGCCCGCCTATTTGAGGCACAAAAACTAGAGTCCCTCCTCTCCCTTTACTCTCTTATTATTTACTGCTTCATAATTGTATAGCTTTACTGTGTCATTGCCTTTTGTTGTGTTCTTGTTGTTTTATCTCTCACATGTATACAACAATTATCATATTGGATTGAATGCTTTCACTTTATATCTTAAATCATATAAACAACTTAGGCAAGCCTTAAATAACATATGATTAAAATGAAATTTAGTTGGTAGCTAATCCTCAATTCGCTAATCATAAGTTGTTCACATCATTAATCTGCTATGTTTTGCTAACCCTTTCTTTAAGATTTTGAAGCCCAAAACCAGTTTAGCAAAAGGCGACAATCCCTCTTTCAAAAGAAAAACTAGAAATGAATTACAAGATTGACCGTCTAAGAGAAAAATCGATTCTTTTTCGGAAAACCAAGGTGCTGGTGCTCAAACAAAGATTTTAAAATAATTTCCTCAAGTCTAAGAATTAAGAAGCCAAGGTATATCTTAGGCTCATTTTTTATAACTCTTTCATCTTATTAGAGTAACATGAGCATCCATTCTTTAAAATACAAAGTGTTTTATAACTTTTTTTAAGCAATCCACTAGGCAGGGCCTAAGGCTAGTTTTTATTTATAATGCAAAAATAAAACAAGGTAGTGTGTTGTCTTTCGAAGTGTAAGACTGTAATATAGATCCTATTATCAATTTTGAGCATGTTATACCCAAAATTGATATTACACAAAGAACTACTACTAAAATGAATTATAAAGTCTAAAATTTGAATAAAAACTAGCCACTTGCGTACATAGCCATATGAATCCAGTCCATGAGGCCCATAATATTTGTGCTGGACACTTGAAACTCCTTTGATCATCCGCTGATTATACAAATAGCCCATTTGATTTGCAAATTAAGCACTGCCAAATACCATTCACTTACACTGCTTTCACGCTCATTTCTGCGCAATATCCTGATGAGTTCTGGTGATGTCTTTGCATTGAACCCATCTTGTGTTATCCTAGTTTCGTGTAGCCTTAAGATATACCCCGAGTTTAGTTCAAATGTATCCAAAAAGTATTGCCAAATTTGCCTAGTGGATTGCCCTATGCACACTCGTTCCACTTGTTCTTTTTGTGGCTCTTTCTGTGCGCATACCTTATGATGTTTGATGTTGCCTTTGCTTGAATTAATTTATGATATGTTATACTGCATATCTTCATTCAAGTTGTGCAGCTCATTTTTTTCCAAATTTCCCAGAAATCTTCTCCACATTCTGCCATTAGAGTGATCATCCATGTTCGACCACTAGGAACTTATGTTACCCATTCCTATCAATGCATCTATGCTTGTGCTCATCCTTGAATCCCCTTTAATGGAATGAGTACAAAGTAGTAATACCACCACCTGAAGGTTATTCAAAGGATAAGGCATAGCAACAATAATGTTTCCTGCAAAACAAAACACGATGTTAGATGAAAACTTTCTGTGTTGCATTTTGCTGCACTTGTCCAGTTTGTGGAAGCAATTATGATATCTCCAGCTGAAATTTCTGTTAATCAACGAGCATCTCCATTCCTGCGATGTAGAGTTACTAGAATGCGTTTGTATTTTACACCTTAGTGCATCCATTGTTCCCATATTTGAATGCCAACAACCCAGTTCTGTCCTTTTTAACTCGATCAAACCACTGACCCTTATGTTCCTTGCTTCCATGCTTGTGCCTACTATTAGTACTCCTTCAAGGGAATGAGCATATAATGCTAATACCACCCTATGAATTTGTAGTCAATAGTAAGGCATGGGCACAGTAAGGTTCCCTGCAAAAAAGAAACCAAAGTTGGAGTAATCCAAGATCACAATATCCTTCTCCCAAAGGAGTTGAATATGATGATCTGCATAACCATAAATCTCCTCTGGTTTTTTCATTGTGTAGTAACTTTGCATAAGACTCGAGTATGAATTCCCATGTTGTTTTGCATCTATATTTTCTTGGCTCCCAGTATTTCCTATTATTGAGCTTAATTTAGTCTCCAACACACTCCAATATCCTGTATCAACTAAATGATACTGCCCAGTTCTCTTAAATATTCTGGGCAGCTTTGCCTTGTCTTTTTAAACTGAAATATCCCCTGTGTGTGTCTCATACTCACCACTACTAAAATTATGTTTTGTAGTGAGAGTTAGCCATCCATATGTATAGTTTGCGATGACACACCATCTCCAGTGGACTGGTTGCAGTGTGCTGCTCCTTGCTTCTATCCTAGCACCTATCTTTGATTTCCATTCAATGGAATGAGTGCATAGCACTAATATCACCAGCTGACTTCCATAAAAGCATAGGGCATAGGAACAAAATTAATACCTGGAAAAACAACACAGTGTTAGTGTAAACAATCATTACCATACTCTCCTCCATATGGATTTGAATATGATAATTCTCTGCCCCAGATTTTAGCTTCTCCATTCTTTCTTCTTCTGTTGCTGCAATTACACCTTATTCTCTTAATCTTTTGCCACTTTTACTCTTAAATATGGACATTGCATTTTATCCTCATTAACCATCAGTCTGCCTTGTGAGTCTAAATCCCAAAATTCAAAACATTCAATGTTGCCAACATCAAGAGCATAGTTTGCAAGATGATCCGCCAACTTGTTCCCCTATCTAAAAATATGAGACACCTTGATGTTGTATCCTTCTAACATCATGTTAATCTCCTCCACTTGCTCAGCTATATTCTAAGGTGGCTTCCATGCTCCTTTAAGTATGTTTTTCAATAACATTGAGTCAGTTTGGAGCCAAATTTGCACATAATTCTGTGCTCTACACATCCTTAATGCCTCCAGAATAGCTGTTTCCTCTGCTTCATTATTAGAACCTTCATTGATCTCCCTTCCTAATGCATATTTTAAGTCTCCAAATTCATCCCTCAAACAGAAACTAATGCCACTTCTACCAGTATTCCCTCTCGATGCTCCATCAGTATTAACTTTGATCCACCCCTCCAATGAAAATTCCTAGATTACTTTTTCATATTTCAATCGAGGGGTATATTGTTCTAACATATGCAGAAGGTCCTTCCACTTATGAGGTACTTGCAAACTTGGTTTTCTCATTTGAACCAAGGCTTGAAGTGTTGTAGAAACTTGATATATAACCCTGCTAACTGATATTGCCTCTCCATATTTTAAAATGTTTCTCCTCTTCCATAATTCCCACACAATACATGATGGTAGAGCCTGCATTATAGGTTTAAACTGTTTCTCCTCTTCCATAATTCCTGCTAACTGATACTGCCAAGGCTTGAAGTGTTGTAGAAACTTGATATATAACCCTGCTAACTGATACTGCCTCTCCATATTTTAAATTGTTTCTCCTCTTCCATAATTCCCACACAATACATGATGGCAAAGCCTGCATTATAGGTTTTATTCTAGGCAGTAACTGGGCAGTCCAACATTTGGTAATAGCTTGATGTAGATTTAGTCCCTCCACTGCAATTTTTGCTCGCATTAGGAAGTATCTCCACACTGTAGTTGCAGCCTTTAACGTGAAGAATAGATGTACTAGATTCTCCTCCTTAGGATCTTCACAACACCAACACCTCGATGCCATTAAGTATCCCAACCTGCGCATAAAGTCATCGAGTGGCAGCTTTTCTCTCCATACCTTCCACATGAAAAAACTGATTTGAAATGGTAGTCTTTTCACCCAAATCATCCTATAGTCTAACCCAGGATCCTTGCTTCTTCGTAGATAGTCCCAGGATGACTTAACACTGAAATGTCCTCTTGTTTCAAACATCCTATATGGAATATCAAGCACATTCTCATAACTGGAGGTCTTATTTTCTGCACAATGTGTTCAGAAAATTCTTCAGGTAAAATCTCCAGTAATTTGTCCACATTCCAAGCTCCATTTTCAACCACATCATACACATTATGGATGCTTTCATCAACTCCAAAGTCTTGAGGCACTAGAAAATATAAAGCTCCCAAACCCGTTCAATTATCAAACCAAAAGAGTGATGACCCCATTTTTGGTTGCCAAATAATCTGGTGCTCCATTATATCCCTACTCTCTAACATTCTCCTCCATATGTGAGAGCCTCTCCTCTATGGAACTACTACTGCATTAATCGTTTTACAATATTCTGGCTTACAAACGAACTCCACAAGCTTGGTTTAGTTCGAAAGTTCCACCAAAGTTTACAGAAAAGTGCTTTGGCCATATCTTGTAAAGATCTAAATCCTATCTCCCTACCTCACAAGGAATACATAATGAATTCCAAGCAGCTCAATGCCTGCTATTACCACCCACAGAACTACTCCAGAAAAATTGAGCAAACATCTTGTGGAGTTTGTTGATCACATTATTTGGTGGATTAACTGTGGTCAGTAAGTGAATTGACATACTTTGTAATACATGAACTATTAGTATTGCTCTACCTCCGATGGATAGCATCTTACCTTTCCAAGACTGCGCATATGTGATGAAGTGTTTTATAACTTAGCTTCCCTTTTCACATGTTTTCATAAATACAACATCATACGCATATTTTTAAAACTCTTTCAAGTATATATATATACACCAACATTATTTTCTAAGACTCCACTATAAACTCATATCCTTTTAAACGTTATGTTCTAATACATAGTAAGTCATACCTCTTTAAACACTAGTTAAGCATAATACAAATAACTAATCCTTTAACTTAGTCTAAGTCCTATGAAGCTACCTCATGGAGATTTTAAGGGGTACCTAATACCTTCCCCTTAGAAGAACAAGACCCCTTACCTATTATCTCACCAGTTAGCAGACCAATAAAAGAAATGACTTTAGAAATTAAATAGGTACCCTAGTATACCTTTAAATATTATGTTGCGACGCTCTTTTATCAACAACAGAGAAACCACAAGTTGAATCTTATTTTGATTAGTGAAAAATAGGGTGCAACACATGGAGAAATAGCGGAAATAAAAATAAAACTTTAAATTTAAAACATCTGGCTATCATAATAGAACTCAACAACACCTTTGACAATAACTCCCAATATCTGGTGAGACTGAGTCATAATCTCTACATGAATATACTATAAAATCTCTAGTACAACACTGTCTAGATAAGAGTAAACAATAGCAAAATAAGGACGTAAGGTGACTCTGAGGCATGTGGACGTCAGACAGGTATACCTTAATGTGTCCGAACTATATGATCCACTCACTGATGCCTTGCCTGAGTCCAGGTACCTGGCTTTGCACAGAAATGTACAGAAGCGTTGTATGAGTATACCACAACGATACCTAGTAAGTATCAAGACTAACCTCAGTAGAGTAGTGACGAGGCTAGGTCAAGACACCTACTAGGATAAGAAAAACTAAACAAGTATACCATGGACTAGTAATGGAAACGAGGAAACAGTGGCAATAAAGCAATACAACAAGGTAAGCTACAATTGAATATAGAACAATAGGGCAACAAGGAAATAACACATAATAAGAACATCAAGGAATCAATGCAAACTAACACAAATGAGGTAAATGAGAGATAACAACAAATATCAAAACCGAGGTACCGCCTCGTAATCTCATTCCATAATCACAATCTTTCCTTATACTGCCGCATGAGCCTTACATTGAGAAAACATTTTCCGAAACTAGCTACTCGCACTTTAGCCCACCTTATGTCGCCGCATGGCTTCAAGTAATTCCCTTACTATCAATACACACATAAATCCCACCTTATGGCGACGCATGCACATTAACCCCTATCCTTATACCGTCGCATGCGCATCAGTATCACAACACAATAATATCTCGCACCACAAATGCCCATGTGCCAAGCTTTGTCAAAAGAATCAACAATTCCAATGTGCACAAGAATCTCAACAATAATGGAATAAAAGTGAAAGGCTCAACATGAAAAATCTCAACAACATAACCATTTTGCCTCAATGTGATAATGACTTTTGCATCTTTAACACAAAAAACTCAACAAGAAGATATTCAAAGAAATAACAACTTCAAGTAAGGTAACTCAACAATTAAGTAATTAACAAGGCAATAAGGTAACCATAACTTCAACTAAGAGCGTAAGGGAAAATAGTAAGTAAGAGATGGAGGAAGTGTTAACAATGTCAAATAAAACATGTAAGGATATATTAACACATGTAAGGGTAGATTAACAATGAAAGATATAACATGTTATGACAATTCAATTAAAGGCATGAAAAGAGTCTAAGTAGCCTAAATCGATCAATTACCACATATAACCCGAGTACTCACTCATCACCTTGTGTACACGACTTTCACATATCACAAATAACACAATCAGCCCAAATTCAAAGGGGTAGTTCTCCCACACAAATTTAGGCAAGATACTTACCTCAAACAAGCCACATCAATCCCCTAATAAGACTTTTCCATGAATATCCAATTCCGGACGGCCCGAATCTAGCAAAATTAACTTAATACCATAAATACAAACCAGAGGAACCTATTCCGGATAATAAAGTTGTAATCTTCAAAGAAGATTAAAAAGTCAACTCAAAAGGTCAACCCAAGATCGCATCTCGTAATACGATAAAACTTATAAAATAAAAATACCCATTCAATAACAAGTCCAACGATACCAAAATTATCCAATTTCGACCTCAAATCGACCTTCAAATCCCCAATTTTGCCTTTAGGAGGTTTTACAAAATCCCCCATTTTCTTCACTTTAATACACTAAATAAATGATAAAACTACGATGGAATCATGATTAATTAATAAATCCAAATTAAAAACACTTTCCCCGATTAAAGACGTGAAAATCCCCTCCAAAATTGCCCAAAACCGAGCTCTACAACTCAAAATATGAAAATAATACTCTAACCCTTGATTAGGAATTTCAATATCTGCTGCCTAGTAATTACTCTAAGCGATCGCATAAAAGAACTCACGATCGCAGAGAACAAACTCCACCAACTCACAAAAGCCCTTACGCGATCGCGTGACTACATACAAGAATGCGATGACAAAACATCCCCGGGCTTTGCGACTGTAGACTACTTCACGCGAAGGCGATGAATAACGTGTGCCATCTCACAACCCCTCCTTCCTTCTATGCGAATGCGGTCCATCACATGCGTTCGCAATGCACAGTCACCAACCTTCCGCAAACGCAACCAATCCTTCACGAACACGAAGAGCAAAAATCATCTGCCATCAAAGACCCTACCTGATCGCGACCTATTCTTCGCGATCGCGAGAAGGAAACTAGAAGCTCTAAAACTAGCAATTCAAACACAAGAACACACGGTCCGAACTCAATCTGAAACACACCCGGGGGCCCCGGGACCCCATAGTCCGAACTTAATCAAGTCCTATAACACAATACAAACTCGCTCGAAGCCCTAAATCACAACAAACAACACCAAAATCACGAATCACACATCGATTCATGCCTAATGAACTTCCAACATCTAAAATTAATGTCGAATCATATCAAACCAACTCTGAATGACTTCAAAATTTTCACACAAGTCATAAATCACACAACGGACCTATTCCAAATTCGGGAACTAAAATTCGTAGTCGATATCAATAAATTCAACTCTCGGTCAAACTTCTCAACCTTCCAAACTTTCAACTTTCCAACTTTTGCTAATTCAAGTCAAAATGACCTACGAACCTCTAAATCAATATCCAGACACACGCCTATGTCCAAAAATACCATACGAAGCTATAGGAACCATCAAAACTCCATTATGGAGTCGTCTATACATAAGTCAAACACCGGTCAACTCTTTCAACTTAAGCTTCCAACTTTGGGACTAAGTGTCCCAATTCACTCTGAAACTTCCCCGGAACCAATCCAACCACCCCGACAGTAACATAACCACAAATGAGCATATAAGAGGCAATAAATAGGAGAACGAGGCTACAATGCACAAAACTAGCGATCGGGTCGTTACATCCTCCCCCTTTTAAAACAAGTGTTCGTCCCTGAACGAGTATAGAGACATACCTGAAGTGATGAAATAATGCGGATAACGGCTACGCATATCATGCTCGTTCTTCCAAGTCGACTCCTCGACTAGTTGACCGCTCCATTAAAACTTCACTAAAGTAATGTTCTTTGGCCTCAACTTTCGGACCTGCCTGTCCAAGATGGCCACCGGCTCCTCAACATAACAAAACTCCTTGTCCAATTGGACTGAGTTTAAATCTAAAACATTGGACGGATCACCGTGATACTTCTGGAGCATAGAAACATGGAACACCGGGTGAACTGTAGATAAGCTAGGTGGAAATGCAAGCTTGTAGGCCACCTCCCCCACTATCTGGAGTGTCTTGAAAGGACCAACATACCTAGGGCTCAACTTTCCCTTCTTCCCAAATTTCATCACACCCTTTATGGGTGAAACCCGGAGTAAAACCATCTCCCCAACCATAAATGCTGCATCACAAACTCTCCGATCGGCATAATTCTTCTACCTACACTACACTGTATGAAGCCGATCCTAGATCAACTTGACTTTCTCCAAGGCATCTCAAACTAGATTAGTTCCCAACAACCTAGCATCATCCGGATTAAAACAACCAACTAGAGTATGATACCGCCTCCCATATAGGGCCTCATAAAAAGCCATCTGAATACTCGATTGGTAGTTGTTGTTGTAGGCGAACTCTGCAAGCGGCAAGAACTGATCTCAAGAACCCCCAAAATCCATAACATAGGCACAAATCATATCCTCTAATATCTGAATGGTGCACTCGGACTACCCGCCCGTCTAGGGGTGAAATGTTGTACTCAACTTAACCTGTGTGCCTAACTCACGTTGTACGGCCCTCCAGAAGTGCGATGTAAATTGTGTGCCCTGGTCAGAGATAATGGATACCAGCACACCATGAAGTTGCACAATCTCTTGGATATAGATCTGAGCTAGCTGCTCGAAAGAATAAGTGGTCACCACCAGAATGAAATGATCCGACTTGGTCAACCTATCCACAATCACCCATACAATGTCAAATTTCTTCAAAGTCTTTGGGAGCCCAACAACAAAGTCCATAGTAACATGCTCCCATTTCCACTCCAGAATCTTAAGTCTCTGAAGCAAAACGCTTGGCCTTTGATGCTCATACTTCACCAGCTGATAATTTAGTCACCGAGCAACATACTCCACTTATCTTTCTTCATTCTCCTCCACCAATAGTGATGTCTCAAATCCTGATACATCTTTGCAGCACCCAGATGAATGGAGTATCAGGAACTGTGGGCCTCATGAATGATCAACTCATGTAACCCATCCATATTGGGTACATATAACCGGCCTTACATCCACAACACCCCGTCATCTCCAATAGAAACCTCCTTGGCATCGTTGTGCTGCACTATGTTCTTAAGGACAAGCAAATAGAGGGCGTCATACTGACGCTCTCTGATGCGCTCATACAAGGAAGACCAAGAAACCATGCAAGAAAGAACTTGACTAGGCTCCGAAACATCTAATCTAACAAACTGGTTGGCCAAGGACTGAACATCAATGGATAGTGGCCTCTCTACTGCTTATAGATTTGCCAAACTACCCATACTCTCGGTCTTTCGACTCAAGGCATCGGCCACCACGTTGGCCTTCCCGGGATGATATAGAATAGTGATATCATAATCTTTAATCATCTCAGCTGCTATAAGTTAAGATCCTTCTGCTTGAACAGATGTTGTAGACTCTGGTGGTCAGTATAGACCTAACAATGGACACCATATAGATAATGCCTCCAAGTCTTCAATTCATGAACAATAGTTGAAAATTCCAAGTAGTGCATCTGATAATTCCTTTCATGAACCTTCAGCTGCCTTAGGCAATCACCCTACCGTCTTGCATCAACATCGCACCGTGGCCAACACGGGACGCATCACAATACACAGTGTAAGACCCCAAACCCGTAGGCAACACCAACACTGGGGATATAGTGAAAACAGTCTTGAGCTATTGAAAACTGCCTCACACTCCTCAGAACATTTGAAAGGAGTACCCTTCTGGGTCAATCAGGTCATAGGTGCATCAATGGATGAGAAACTATTACACCCCATGTTTTCGTACGTGAAAGTACGCCATAAATAAATTGATGAAAGTTCGGGAATGAGATTATTTTGGGATTATAAGTATTACGCTATTTCAAACTAGTGATAAGTAAATTAGTGAAGGTGAGAGAGTAAGCGGATCAAAGAAAATGAGTTTCGTCGAAGTTTGACATTTTGAGATAAAATACGGTCCAAGCTATAATACCCCGTATTTATGGACTAGTGCTATACAAGGTACCATATGACCACGATAGTAAGATGTATAAAGTGTTTTAAAAGTGATTAGTATTTTAAGTAATTTGAGATAATTCTTAACTGTGTGAATAATTGGTTAATTATGGATTTTTGGAGGGAGATTAACAATGTAATTAGGAAATTGTGGATAATTATTAGGTGGGGACATCACCCCCCACATGGAAGCAAGTGAAAAAGACTCAAAAATAAAATGTTGCCTCTTGATTTTAGGTGATTAGGTGGATTATTTAGAGGATTTTGTGGCTAAATCATCATACCAAGTGGGGACCACACCCAAAAAGTTAAAGACCTCTCTAAATTCACTTTGTATCTCTACAAGGTAATGAGTGAGGCTTCAACAAATTCATACAAGAATTTGTATGATAGTAATATGAGTTACTTCAACCAAATTCATACGAAACTTCTTACCATAATAGGAACGGGATTTTGCGGTTCAAAGGGAGTACAACCTTTCTCGAGAATATCATACGGAATTTTCCTTGCTTCGATCCGTCGTTACGTGTTTTATCGCAATTTACGTGTGTTAGAAGGATTGTCAAGATAATCAGCTCAGGTATGTTAAGACTATCCCTTCTTTCTTTTTGGCATGATCTATACGATACAAACGAAACGAGCAAACGCACAACTTTCATAAATGACTCTATTCAAGTACCTATGTTTATGATTCCCCATGTGTCCTATTATTTATCATCTATTCATGGGTCTCAGAAAATACGTAAGCTGATAAAGTTTACTTTATGATATTAATCAAAGGCATATTGATCTTATGACATTATGAGAAATCTTATTAACGTACTTCTTATGCATTTCATTCATGTATACATGTACATTTACCCATGATCAGATGGTGTTATATACGCGTATATTATACGTATATGGGATATGGGAAAAGGTTACGATGTTATATACGCACATGTAATGACCCGATCAGTCGTTACGTAGAACATGCATTACTTTCTCTGTTTCTGCCTTGTTGTGGCCTGGTTAGACTGTTCATGAGGTGTTAGAGTTGGTTGGTTCGGGTTCGGAGTGTTATAGAGGGAATTGAGACACTTAGTCTCTAAAAATAGCCTTAGAGTTGGGAAAAGTCAATCAGGAGTTGACTTATTTGGAAACGACCTCGGAGTGGGGATTTTATGGCTTGGATAGCTTCTTTAGGTGATTTGGGACTTAGGAGTATGTCCGGAATATTTTTGTGATATTCGATGTAGAATTAGACTTGAATTGGCGAAGGTTAGTTTTTGGCGATTTTCGGTCGGCAGTGGAAAATAGGTTATCGGGGTTGGAATGTAATTCCGATAGTTGGAACAGGGTCGTGATATCATTTTGGATATGTATGCAAAATTTCAGGTCAATCGGAGTTGTTTTGGGTAGTTTCGGCATCGTTGGTAGATTTTAGAAATTTCAATATTCATAGGCTTGAATTCGATGAGTTTTTTTAGTTTTGATGTTGTTTTTGGTGTTTCGAAGGCTTGAATAAGTTTGAATGATCATTTAGGATGTATTGATATATCTGGTTGAGGTTCCGAGGGCCTCGGATGTGTTTCGGGTGGTTAACGGACCAAGTTTGGAAGTTAGGAAGTTGCAAAATTTTCTGGTGTTTTTCATCTGGTTTCCTTATACGCGATCGTGGGAGGAGGCTTGCGATCGCGTAGGCCAATATGGGAAAGGGCAGAATTTCATTAATCGCAATCGCGTGAAGGGGATCGTGATCACGTGGGTTGAAGGATTTGTTCAGTGCGATCGCGTGGAGGAGCCCGTGATCGCGTAAGGTTGTGAGGCGCGTGAGGAGGGGACCAATTATCTCTTCGCGATCGCGTGGAAAGGTTTGCGATCACGTGGGTTTGAGTTAAGGTGCCTCGCGATCGCATAAGGTTAAAATCTGCGGCTGTTGAGTTGCTCTACGCGATCGCGACTAGATGTCCGCGATCGCGTAGAAGGAATCCCTGGGCAGAAACTTAAAGTTCAAAAACGAGGGTTTTTAGCCATTTTTCAAAACACCATTAAAGAGCTCAGGAGAAGGAGGTTTTTGGAGATATTTTTAGTGGGAGACTTGTGGTAAGTGTTCTTTAATCACTTTTAGTCTAATTTCATGAATTAGTATTGATTATTACCATGGAAATTGGGGAATCAAAGTGGAAATTAAGAAAAAGGGGGAAGACAAGTTGGGAAATTCTTTTGATGATTTGAAGGGGTATTTGTGATCGGATTTTGGTAAATTTGATATGGGTAAACTCGGGGAAGAACAAGGAATCCAGTTTGGTAAATTTTATCGAATTCTGAAATGTGGGCCCGGGGGTCAGGTTTGACCAATTTCGGGATTTTTGAGTATTTTGATAAATTACGATTGGGATCAGCTCCTTAGAATATTATAATGATATTCATCTGATTGTTGGAAGATTTGGAGCACGCGGAGGGCGAATTTAGAGGCATGGGCACTGCGGAGTAGTATATTAGCCGGTTTTGAGGTAAGTAACGCTTCCAAACTTGGAACTGAGGGTTCGAAACCCCAAGTTATCTGATATTTGATATTAAATAAAGGTGAGACACTTGCCAAGTGATGGGCATGTGGGTGTACACCAAATATTGTGGCCTGGCTCATCCCATGGCACTATCTAAAGGGTTATCTCCGGTTATTACTTGTACTATGAAGGTTGCATTTACCTTGAACGTATTAGATATTATGCTAAGTATAAATGTTAAGGCTTCATGCCGATATGTTCAGACCGGAACGGTCAATTAGTGCTGTCTCTATCTGTGATTATTGTTTTCATGTACTCAGTCATGTTATAGTATATGTTTCATGCCTCAGTCTCATAAGTTTCTAGTTTATTCTATATTATCATTGTTTTGGGTTGATTTTTCATATGTTAGAACATTGTGAGTGAGACTGAAAGGTACTGACTGAGTGAGGCTTGGACCCTGGTTTGAGACAGTTATGAGGTCGGACTGCACACCGCAGCGATCCTGGAATCATGCCTTCGTTGGCTTGATATAGCGCTTGGGCTTATAGGAGCCCCTCCGGAGTCTTTACACCCCCAGTGAGCGCACAGATATTGAGGGATGGATCTTCTCTTGACATGGATCTTGTCTGAGTGATATGTTCCGGAGATAGACCTTCTCCGTGGGGCTTATGTTCCGGAGATGGATCTTCTCCGTGAGGCTAGATCGTCCTTTTTCCTCAGTACTAGGTGACTGTGTCACTTGCGTTTATGTAATATCCGGTATGGACTTTCCCTAGGCCGGAAGGCCAAATTCTAGTACTGAGCGGACCACCTTATGAGAGTTTGATTACGGAGTACACATCATTCTTCATCCTATATGAATTCATACTGGTATGCAGGGCTACAAACATAAATTGATGCATCTTGTTTATTTTCTGATATACTATTGTCATGTCCAAGTTATATATTGTTGTTCAAAATTTTCGGAGGTTTAATCCTCAGACCGACGGGCAGTTAGAGCGGACCATTCAGATCTTGGAGGACATGTTGCGTGCCTGTGTGATTAATTTTTGTGGCTCGTGGGACCAGTTTCTGTCTCTAGTTGAGTTTGCATATAATAACAGCTACCAGTCCAGTATTCAGATGGCGTCGTATGAGGCTTTATATGGTAGGAGGTGTAGATCTCCGGTTGGTTGGTTCGAGCCCGGCGAAGCCAGGCTATTAGGCCCAGACTTGGTTCAGGATGCGTTGGCGAGGGTGAAGTTGATTCAGGAGCGACTTCGCACAGCTCAGTCTACGCAGAAGAGCTATGCGGACCGGAAGGTTTGGGATGTGTATTTCATGGAGGGTGATAAGGTACTGCTGAAGGTGTCACCCATGAAGGGTGTCTTGAGGTTTGGGAGGAGTGGCAAGCTTAGTCCCCGGTTCATTGGTCCTTCTGAGGTGCTTCAGAAGGTTGGAGAGGTGGCTTATAGACTTGATTTGCCACCCATCTTGTATAGTGTTCATCCGGTATTCCATGTGTCGATGCTTCGGAAGTATGTTGGTGACCCGTCTCATGTTTTGGACTTCAACACAGTTCAGCTCGAGGATGATATGTCTTACGAGGTTGAGCCAGTGACTATTTTGGATCGCGAGGTCAGAAAGTTGAGGTAAAAGGAAATAGCTTCAGTGAAGGTGCAGTGGAGAGGTCAGCCAGTGGAGGAGTCCACTTGGGAGACCGAGCGGGAGATGCAGAGCAGATATCCTCACTTGTTTGAGACTCCAGGTATGTTTCTAGACCCGTTCGAGGACGAACATTTGTTTAAGAGAGGGAGAATGTAACAACCCGAGCAGTTGTTACGTAGAACATGCATTACTTTCTCTGTTTCTTCCTTGTTGTGGCTTGGTTAGACTGTTCGTGAGGTGATAGAGTTGGTTGGTTCGGGTTCGGAGTGTTATAAAGGGAATTGAGACACTTAGTCTCTAAAAATAGCCTTAGAGTTGGGAAAAGTCAACCGGCAGTTGACTTATTTGGAAACAACCTCGGAGTGCAGATATTATGGTTCAGATAGCTTTGTTAGGTGATTTGGGACTTAGGAGTGTGTCCGGAATATTTTTGTGATGTGCGGTGTAGAATTAGGCTTGAATTGGCGAAGGTTAGTTTTTGGCGATTTCCGGTCAGCAGTGGAAAATAGGTTATCAGGGTCGGAATGGAATTTCGACAGTTGGAACAGGTTCGTGATGTCATTCTGGGTATGTCTGCAATATTTCAGGTCAATCAGAGTTGTTTTGGGTAGTTTCGGCATCGTTGGTAGAATTTAGAAATTTCAATGTTCATAGGCTTGAATTCGATTAGTTTTTGGAGTTTTGGTGTTGTTTTTAGTGTTTCAAAGGCTCAACTAAGTTTGAATGATCATTTAGGATGTATTGGTATATCTGGTTGAGGTCCTGAGGGCCTCGGGTGTGTTTCGGGTGGTTAACGGACCAAGTTTGGAAGTTGGGAAGTTGCAGAATTTTCTGGTGTTTTTCATCTGGTTTCCTTCTACGCGATCATGGGAGGAGGCTTGCGATCGCGTAGGCAAAGCTGGGAAAGGGCATAATTTCATTAATCGCGATCGCGTGAAGGGGATCGCGATCGCGTGGGTTGAAAGAGTTGTTCAGTGCGATCGCGTGGAGGAGCCCGCGATCGCGTAAGGTTGTGAGGTGCGTGAGGAGGGGACCAGTTATCTCTTCACGATCGCGTGGAGGCATTCGCGATCGCGTAAGGTTAAAATCTGGGGCTATTGAGTTGCTCTCCGCGATCGCGACTGGATGTCCGCAATTGCATAGAAGGAATCCCTGGGCAAAAACTTAAAGTTCAAAAACGAGGGTTTATAGCCATTTTTCAAAACACCATTAGAGAGCTCGGGAGAAGGAGGTTTTTTGGAGAGATTTTCAATGGGAGACTTGTGGTAAGTGTTATTTAATCATTTTTAGTCTAATTTCATGAATTAGTGTTGATTATTACCATGGAGATTGGGGAATCAAAGTGGAAATTGAGAAAAAAGGGCAAGAAAAGTTGGGAAATTCTTTTGATGATTTGAATGGGTATTTGTGGTCGGATTTTGGTAAATTTGATATGGGTAAACTCGGGGAAGAACAAGGAATCCAGTTTTGTAAATTTTATCGAATTTCGAGATGTGGGCCCGGGGGTCGAATTTGACCAATTTCGGGATTTTTGAGTATTTTGATAAATTTTGATTAGGATCAGTTCCTTAGCATATTATAATGATATTCATCTGATTGTTGGTAGATTTGGAGCACTCGGAGGCCGAATTTAGAGGCAAGGGCACTGTAGAGTAGTATATTAGCCGGTTTTGAGGTAAGTAATGCTTCCAAACTTGGAACTGAGGGTTCGAAACCCCAAGTTATCTGATATTTGATATTAAATAAAGGTGACACACTTGCCAAGTGACGGGCATGTGTGTGTACACCAAATATTGTGGCCTGGCTCATCCCATGGCACTATCTAAAGGGTTATCTCCGGTTGTTACTTGTACTGTGAAGGTTGCATTTACCTTGAACGTATTAGAAATCATGCTAAGTATAAATGTTAAAGCTTCATGACGATATGCTCAGACCGGAACGGTCAATTACTGCTGCCTCTATATGTGATTATTGTTTTTATGTACTCAGTCCTGTTATAGTATATGTTTCATGCCTCAGTCTCATAAGTTGCTAGTTTATTCTATATTATCATTGTTTTGGGTTGATTTTTCATATGTTAGAACATTGTGAGTGAGACTAGAAGGTACTGACTGAGTGAGGATTGGAGCCTGGTTTGAGACAGTTATGAGGTCGAACTGCAAACCGCAGCGATCCTAGAATCATGCCTTCGTTGGCTTGATATAGCGCTTGGGCTTATAGGAGCCCCTCCGGAGTCTTTACACCCCCCAGTGAGCGCACAGATATTGAGGGATGGATCTTTCCTGGACATGGATCTTGTCCGAGTGATATGTTCCGGAGATAGACTTTCTCCGTGGGGCTTATGTTCCGGAGATGGATCTTCTCCGTGGGGATGGATCGGCCTTTTTCCTCAATACTAGGTGACTGTGTCACTTGCGTTTATGTAATATCCGGGATGGACTTTCCCTGGGCCGGAAGGCCAACTTCTAGTACTGAGTGGACCACCTTAGGAGAGTTTGATTACGGAGTACACATCATTCTTCATCCTATATGAATTCATGCTGGTATGCAGGGCTACAGACATAAATTGATGCATCTTGTTTATTTTCTGATATACTATTGTCATGTCCAAGTTATATATTGTTGTTCAAAATTTTCGGAGGTTTAGTCCGTCACTACCTCTCACCCCATAGTTTGGTTTCGTTACTACTGAGTTGGTGTACTCACGTTACCCCCTGCACCTTGTGTGCAGATCCAGGTACACTGGGACTTGACTCTGGTCGTTGAGTAGTGGCAGTTTCCATCAGAGTTGTCGAGGTAGCAGTTGGCGCCCGTGAACTCTTCATCTCTTTCCTATTCTACCTGTTGATATTTAGTTTCATACCATGTTGGTCATTCCTCTTTTAGTTACATTATGTATTAGCAGCTCATGACTGTGTGACACTGGATCCAGGATTGTAGGATTTGAGTTTTGAATTTTACAAATTGTTTCCAAATTATGATTTACTATTATTATTGATTTTGGATTTATAAAAAAGGGTATTTTCTCTATAATTGAACCTAGATTAGTTATGGATAGGTGGCTGGCCTGGTTCCACGACAGGCGCCTTCATGACTTCGAAATTGGGTCGTGACAGCACCACCAGCTGATCAACTTGTATACGTTGATGATTTGCCCACAGTGGTCGAGATGATATGATGGGATGCCCTTAAAGGCTTCATGATGTTATGTACTCATATACCATGCATGGTATGACATTTATATGCATATGCATGACATTATAAATATGAAATGATTCACAAAGCTATTCAGACTTACATGTTGAGTCTTTTACTCCATGTTTCTCTTATGTCTTTTATTTACTGATTTTCATTCCCTACATACTTGGTACATTATTTGTACTGACATCCCTTTTGTGTGGGGACGCCGCATTTTATGCCCGCAGGTCCCCGCAGACAGGTTGAGAGTCCTCCAAGTAAGCTATCAGCTCATTGAAAGGTGTTGGTGCACTCCATTTGCTCCGGAGTTGCTTATTTGGTCAGCATGATTTGGATATGTATTGATTAGTATGGCGAGGCCCTGTCCCGACCTATGTGGTATTTATCTACTCTAGTAGCTTGTAGACATATGTCATGTATATGAAATATTGTATGGCCTTGTCGGCCTATGTTCAATGTACGAGTGATTATTTTGGTCTTATAGGCCCATATGTCATATGCATAAGTTTGTATTACACGTTGGGTCGTCCTATGTCGAGTATTCCCTCACGTTTCACTCTAGTTATCTCACATCAGCCTTTCTGGTTTATTTACCGGTGATAATATGGTATGGAAGATACGTTACGTCGGTACTCGGTTAAGGCATCCGGTGCCCGTCGCGGCCCATCGGTTTGGGACGTGACAAAAGTGGTATCAGAGCAGTTCTATCCTAGGGATTGTACAAGCCGAGTCTAGTAGAGTCTTGTTTATGGGTGTGTTGTGCACCACAATTATAAGCAGGAGGCTACAAGGCATTTAGGACAGTCACTCTTTCTTCTTACTCTAGATCGTGTGGTAGAGCTTAGTTGTAATAATTCAAACTCTTAAATTCTATTTTATTTGTAATAAGACGATACATACATCCAAAGGATAGTTGGTAAGAGATTGAATGTGCCTGTGGAAGATATGAGTCAGAGGGTCCTTCCTAAGTACTACAATGAAAGACTAGTTGGGGAAATAAGGAAGAAGGCTTCAACCCTAAGCATACTAACTTGAATAAGAAATGGCCATGTAACAACAGTCTCACAACAACAATATATGCACTCCATAAGAAAGTGGCAACTATCGTGGCTAATGAACAAGAAGAAAAAAAAATCATAAGGTGATATTCAAGATCATATAGGTTGTATAGAATTCCATTATGTGTGGGCACTAAGATAAGTCGTGTATTCATATAACAAGTGGAAAAACGACCAGGAAAAGTAATTGCTTACATCTAAAGAAAGTTGAGAAGGAAAAAAAGGAATTATTCGATCAATGATCCAAAGTTAGTTACGTTATGAACGCACCATGCAACATATATGTTGACAATCATACAGCCGTGGAAGACACCGGTATAAGTTAAAAGAAATAATTAAGTCCAGGCCATAGAAAAAGGAATGAATTGTTAGAAGATTGTATCATGGATATTCCATAGCGCCCATAAAAAGCTAAAGTAATAACTAATACCATGAGCCGCAGATCGGAAGATAGCTTAAGCCAACATACAGGTTGATCAGATGGAAGAGGAAACTAAAAGAGTTACATCAACTAAGTAAATCAGTTGTCTGATTATTGGACCCAGAAAATTATAGAAATCGTGATTGAGATAATTGCAGAATCACTCTTAACATCAGAGGTACAAAAGAAAAAGTACAACAACCATATTCTATAACAGCTCTACGAGAAAGCCAGTTAGAAGAGTACTAGCCTTATAAGAAGTCAGTATGAAGCTCCCACCAGATTGTGTATGCACTAGAGGTGCAAGTATTATAATAGAGCTTCAAATTGTGGATGTGAATGATACCTATGTGGAAGGGAGGTCATGGAAGAGATAGATGATGTGATGTGAGACTTTAAGGTAAGTACGTTAAAGGTGAACAACGTACGAGATACAAATATAGAAGGTTGTGAATAGTCCATACTTCGGATAAAAGGCTAGAAGCGCGGGGATTCAGTATCTAGGAATGATAGCAGCGTCGTCAGTGGTATGTATTCTAGCCTATGGTTTATAGGTATTGAGAAGTCTACTTAAGAGAGTAAAGAAGAGTTACAGACGGTGTAATATCTCGCTTGATGTTCCAGCGTAACATAAGGAAATCTATGGTGCAAGTAAGTTGAAGGAAGGTTGCGAGTAGTATTAGGAAGACATAAGTAAGGATAAGGAAAGGCGAGTGAGAAGGTGACGAGAATGGATAAGTCCTGGGGATTAAGCCCATGAAAACAAGAGAGCTGATGGTTTCTCTAAGTTATAGAAAGCTCAGTATAGCCCGAATGAACTCAAAAGAGTCTAAGACTAATAACATTTAGAAGAGATGGAATGCTGCCATGGTAGTAGAATAAGGGTATAATTATGATAGATAAAGGATGACGTTGTGCCTTCGATTGAGTAATAATTTGAAGAAAAAAGGGAATTTCACGGACGACACAGGATTAAACTACCCACGTAAAGTGAATACATTGGGATACTATGAAATACAGTTATTGAAGTATGGTGTCGCCCCTAGGTGGATTAGGCAAGCCACTTCAGATATCCCCCAATGAGATGTAAGCCCTAGTGGCAATGTATACGTAACAAGTTTCAAGTTATCAGTGGTAAATTGTAGATCAATATTTAAGTGAATCAACAATGGATGGAAAAAAGTTACAAAGCATGAGATAAGATTAGACCGTCAATAAACAATAATGAGGAAGCATTAAAAGACTTAGATTTATATATATCGGATAAGCAACGAGAGTAACCCGGAGTTTGGTAGCAGACCTCAGTAACAATAAACTGAAGTAAAAGTTATGGTATAGTATGACCTACTTAGATGTTGTAAATCCATAGACGCCCATAGGGATATCTTGTCATAATTCTATATATGTTCACAAAGTAAGGTCTCGAGATTGGCTAAAAGCTAGAGAAAAAAAGAGAGAAGAGTTGCATAGGCGCACGCACAAGGACAAAGTCATACAGACTGCATAATAGAAGGTAGAAATAGTTAGAAATTGGAAGAACTCGACCACAAGTCGTGATGAGAGAAAGAGGCCTAAAGGGCGGGGGGGGGATGCCCTGGCCTTTAGATTTATTCACAGAACAGTTTCCTAGATGACAAAGAGAGTACTAAAGTACTCGCAAGAGCTATAGGTTATGATAATGGTAAGTGCATTAGTCAACATTTGAGGACGAATGTTCCAAAAGGGGGGAATGATGTTACACCCCATGTTTTCGTACGTGAAAGTACACCATAAGTTAATTGATGAAAGTTTGGGAATGAGATTATTTTGGGATCATAAACATTACGTTATTTCAAATAAGTGATAAGTAAATTCGTGAAGATGAGAGGGCAAACGAGTCAAAGAAAATGACTTTCGTCGAAGTTTGAAATTTTGAGATAAAATACGGTTCAAGCTATAATACCCCGTATTTATGGACTAGTTACATACAAGGTACCACATGAACATGATAGTAAGAAGTATAAAGTGTGTTAAAAGTGAGTAGTATTTGAAGTAATTTGAGATAATTCTTAATTATGTGAATAATTGGTTTATTATGGATTTTTGGTGGGAGATTAACAAATTAATTATGAAATTGTGGATATTTATTAGGTGGGGACATCACCCCCAACATGGAAGCAAGTGAAAACAACTCAAAATCAAATGGTGACTCATGATTTTAGGTGATTAGGTGGCTTATTTAGAGGATTTTGTTGGCCAAATCATCATACCAAGTGGGGCCCACATCCAAAGACTTAAAGACCTCTCTAAATTCACTTGTATCTCTACAAGGTAATGAAGGAGGTTTCAGCAAATTCATATAAGAATTTATGTGATAGAAACACGAGTTACTTCAAAAAATTTCATACAAGACTTCTTAGCATAATATCAACGAGATTTTGGGGTTCTAAGGGAGTACGGTGCAACCTTTCTCAAGAATACCATACAGATTGTCCCCTACTTCGATCTGTCATTACGTATTTTGTCGCAATTAACATGTGTTAGAGGGATTGTCAAGAGAATCGGCTCAGGTATGTTAAGACTATCCCTTCTTTTTTTTTGGCATGATCCATACGATACAAAAGAAACGAGCAAATGCATAACTTTCATAAATGACTATATTCACAGAAGTGCTGGAAGTGCCTATGTTCTTGATTCCCCATGTGTCCTATTATTCTATCATTTGTTCATGGGTCTCAGAAAATACGTAAGTTGATAAAGTTTATTTCATGATATTAATCAAAGGCATATTAATCTTATGACATTCTGAGAAATCTTATTAACGTGCTTCTTATGCATTTCATTCATGTATACATGTACATTCGCGTATGATCAGATGGAATTATATACACGTATATTATATGTATATGGGATATAGGAAAATGTTACAGTGTTATATACTCACCACCACCTGATCAACTGGTATACATGATGATTTGACCACAGTTGCCGAGATGATATGATGGGATGCCCTCAAAGGCTTCATGGTGATATGTACGCATATACCTATGCAAGGTATGAAATTTATATGCATATGCATGACATTATAAATACGGAATGATTCATAGAGCTATTCAGATTTACATGTTGAGTCTTTTACTCCATGTTTCTCTCATGTCTTTTATTTACTAATTTTCATTCCTTACATACTCAGTACATTATTTGTACCGATGTCCCTTTTGCATGGGGACGTTGCGTTTCATGCCAGAAGGTCCCGATAGACAGGTTGAGAGTCTTCCAAATAGGCTATTAGCTCATCGGAAGGTGTTGATACACTCCATTTGCTCCGGAGTTGCTTATTTGGTCAGTATGATATGGACATGTATCGATTAGTATGGCGGGGCCTATCCCAAACTTTATGGTATTTATCTACTCTTAAAGGCTTGTAGACATATGTCATGTATATGAAAGATTGTATGGCCTTGTTGGTCTATGTTCAAAGAGCGAGTGATCATTTTGGCCTTATAGGCCCGTATGTCATATGTATAAGTTGGTATTACACGTTGGGTTGTCCTATGTTGAGTATTCCCTCATGTTTCACTCTAGTTATCTCACAATAGCCTTTCTGGTTAGTTTAAGTATGATAATATGATACAGAAGATATGGTACGTTGATACTCGATTGAGTAAGGCACCGGTTTCCCGTTGCGGCCAATCATTTGGGACGTGACATAAACCCTCTACGAAACGGCGATAATACCCGTCCAAAGCAAGGAAACTCCGAATCTCAGTTGCTGAAGATGATCTGGGCCAACTCCAAAGTGCTTAAATATTCTTTGGATACACCTTGATACCCTTACTCGACACCACATGACCCAAAAATGTCACCAAATCAAGCCATAATTCACACTTTGAGAATTTTGCATACAACTTCTTTTCTCTTAAGGTCTGGAGCAGAATCCGCAAATTCTACTCATGATCCTCCTAGCTGTGGGAGTACACAAAGATTTCATCAATGAAAACAATGATGAACGAATCAAGATATGGCTAGAATACACGGTTCATCATGCGCATAAATGCTGCTGGGACATTGGTCAGTCTGAATGCCATCATAAGGAACTCGTAGTGACCATACCAAGTCCTGAAAGAAGTCTTCGGAATATCCGGATCCCTAATCTTCAGATGATGATACCTTCACTCAAATCAATCTTTGATAACACCTTAGCACCCTGTAGCTTGTCAAATAAGTCATCAATGAGCGATAATGGGTACATGTTCTTCACTGTAACCTTGTTCAGCTATCTATAATCAATACACATGCGCATAGAACCATCCTTCTTCTTCACAAACAAAACCGGATCACCCTAAGGTGACAAACTAGGCCAGATGAAACCCTTATCAAGAAACTCTTGTAGCTTCTCCTTTAACTCCTTCAACTCCGTTGGTGCCATACGATATGGTGGAATATAAATGGGATGAGTTCTCAGCGACAAGTCAATACCAAAATCGATATCTCTATCGGGCGGCATGCTCAGAAGATCTGCTGGAAATACATCCTGGAAGTCTCTCACTACCGGAACTGACTCAACGGTAGGAGTATCAGCACTCACATCTCTCACAAAGGCTAGATATTCATCACACCCTTTTTCAACCATCCACTGTGCCTTTAAGGAAGGACAACACCCTGATAGGAATGTAATCTAATGTACGCCTCCACTCTAACCATGGCAAACTTGGCGTAGCCAGTGTCACAGTTTTGGCGTGACAATCCAAAATATCATGATAGGGAGAAAAGTAGTCCATGCCCAAGATAACATCAGTCTACCATACTGAGTAACAATAGATTAACTCTAGTCTCAAAACCACCAATAACAACCCAACATGACCGACACACACGGTCCACAATAATAGAATCTCCCACATGCACAATCATATATTCAAGAGAGCTCAAAGAATCACGAGATATATTCAAATACAGAGCAAAGTAAGATGACACATATGAGTAAGTGGAGTCTGGATCAAATAAGATTGATACTTCTCTATGACAAACCGGAATAATACCTATGATAACTACGTCTGATGCAACCACCTCCGTCCTACCCAGGAAAGTATAGAATCTGGCCTGGCCTACCCCTCTAGGGCGACTCATACTCGCCTGACCTCCACCCCTAGCTGGTTGTCCAGGTAGAACGGCAACTGGAGCAACAACCATGACCTAAGAAGTCTGTGGACCAGTGGAATACATGGAGCCTGTGTAGTCTGTGGAGGTGCACCCCTCCTAAGTCTTGGGAAATACCTCACCATATGTATGGTATCACCACACTCAAAGCAAGCTCTTGGTAGGTGTGGCTTCTGAAGCTAGCCCTAGCCTGGTCGGCTAGACTGACCACTGAAGGCACCCCGTGACCACCAATAAATTCTCCAAAACCTCGAGGCCTTTTGACCTCCCTTTCCATTCTCTCAGGGCCCCACATACCCTCCAACCTCTGCATGATATCTTCCACCTGCTGATATGGGTTATTTGTCTCCAACTCTCGAGCGATGTTGAATCTAATACCATAGTTGAGTCCTTTGATAAATCGGCGAACTCGCTCTCTGACCGTAGAAACCAAGGCAGGTGCATGTATGAACAACTCACTAAATCTGACAACAGACTCTGACACTATCAAAGTACCCTGGCGCAGCTGCTCAAATTCCACACGACATGCACCCCGAAGAGTCTGGGGAACAAAATCTCTCAAGAGCATTTTAAAAAGTGAGTCCATATGAGTGAAGTTGCATCAGTTGGGCTACCCTCCTCATAAGCCCTCCTCCACGATACGGTGCTCTTGACAGCTGAAATATAGTAAAAGTAACTATGTTCGCCTCTACAATTCCCAGAGAGTAGAGAATACAGTGACACATCTCTAGAAAACCTTGTGCATCCTCTAAAGCTAGGCCGCTGAAAGTAGGAGCATGATACTTCTTGAACCTCTAAGGTCTGTGTCTCTCCTCTTTAGATGCCACTTCCCTAACCTTGGGTTGAATCGGAACAACAGGATGTGCTGGCATAACCTCTGGGACCTGATCAACATGGACCCGTTGCTCTGTAGTATAGGTCATGGGATTCTGAGATCCTCCCCCAGCCTGAGATGTAGCTGGAGTAAGTGGAATTAATCCCACCTGAGCTAGAGTACTGAACATGCTCAAGAACACTGTTAGGGTCTCCTGGTGCAGGGGTGAAAACAGGAGCCTCGGGAGCTTGTCCCCCAACTTAAGCTACTGGTAGCTCCTCAGTCGATGCTCAAGGAGGTGCTCTAGTTGCACCACGTGCCCCTCCTCGGCTTCTGCCCTGGCCTCGGACTCTCGTGGCTCTAGCAGGGTACACGAGTGTTTGATCATTGAATCCAGCAGTGAGTGTCCTCGCCATTTGTGAGAGAATAGAAAGAAAAAAATTAAGAATTTCCAAGTCAACAAATTCGCACGATAAGGAATCAAAGAAGTAAAGTTTCCTAACAGTTCCGTAGCCTCTCGAAGATAAGTACGAACATCTCTGTACTGATCCGCAAGACTCTACTAAACCTGCTTATGACTTGTAACACCTATGAACCTAGAGCTTTAATACCAAATTATCACGACTCCAATTTCCCATCTTGGGATGTCATGATGGCACCTAGTCTCTAAGACTAGGTAAGTCTATCATGCACAGAGAAATAGAGAAAAATGAAAATAAAACTTCAAATTTAAAACATCTAGCTATCATAATAGAACTCAACAATGTTGCTGACCATAACTCCCAAATTCTGGTGAAGTAGAGTAATAAGCTCTACACGAATATACTATAAATCCCTAGTACAACACTTTCTAGATAAGAGTAAATAGTAGCAAAATAAAGATGGAAGGTGACTCCGAGGCATGCGGACGTCACACAAGTATACCTTGAAGTTTTTGAACTGCATGATACACTCACTGATTCCTAGCCTGAGTCGAGGTACCTGAATTTTCAAAGAAATGTGTAGAAGCATAGTATGAGTACACCACAAGCGTGGTTGAGCCATGGGTTTGTTGTGGGAACATTGGAATTGTTGATTCTTTTGACAAAGTTGTGGCATAGGAGCATTTGTGGTGCGAGGTGTTATTATGGTGTGATATTGATGTGCATGCAGCGGTATAAGGATACGGGTTAATGTGCATGCGGCGGCATAAAGTGGGATTTATGTGAATGTTTCTAGTAAGGGAATTACTTGAAGCCACACAATGACATAAGGTGCGCTAAAGTGCGTGCAATTCTTTCCATAAAGTGTTTTCAAACTATCTAAATGTAAGGCCCACGCGATGGTATAGGAAATGATTATGATTGTTATTTTGGAATGAGGCTGTGAGGCGGTACCTCGGTTATGATACTTGTTGTTATCTCTCATTTACCTCACTTGTGTTAGTACGCATTGTTTCCTTGATGTTCTTATTATGTGTTCTTTCCTTGTTTCCCTATTGTTCTAAATTCAATTGTAGCTTACCTTGTTGTATTTCTTTATTTCCACTGTTTCCTCGTTTCCATTACTAGACCATGCTCTACTTGTTTAGTTTTTCTTATCCTAGTAGGTGTCTTGACCTGGCCTTGTCCCTACTCTACCGAGGTTAGGCTTGATACTTACTGGATATCGTTGTGGTGTACTCATACTACACTTCTGCACATTTCTGTGCAGATCTAGGTACCTCGACTCTGGCTAGGCATCAGTGAGTGGGTCATATAGTTTAGAGACTTCAAGGTATACCTGCCCGACATCCGCAGGAATCAGAGTCACCTTCCGTCCTTATATTTCTACTGTTTACTCTTATCTAGATTGTGTTTTACTAGGGATTTTACAGTATAATCATGTAGAGCTTATGACTCAGCCTCACCAGATTTTGGGAGTTATTTTCAGCGGTATTGTTGAGTTATATTATGATAGCTAGATGTTTTAGATTTGAAGTTTTGTTTTTATTTCCGCTACTTCTCCATGCATGTTAGACTTACATAGTCTTAGAGACTAGGTGCCATCATGACATCCCAAGATGGGAAATTGGGGTTGTGACATGCTATGATACCTAGCTGTCACGCAAGCCCATAATAACTCAATACTACGACAAGTATTTCATAACACTTTTTAAAATGAGTGGCGAAATGAGTAGACGAATCTACTAGAATATATAACACTACTGCCACCACTGTCCGAAATAGAAGTAGACAGAATACAATGAGTAAATAGGAAAGGGACTCCGTGTGCTACCGATTGTAGCATAGAAATCAGCTTACCACAAAGTGTCCTCAATAGTTGCGCCTCACTCTTGTATGACCACTAGATAAACTTGTCTCTGTATCTGCATAATTTTGTGCAAAAGTATAGTACAAGTATGTAAATCAATGCGTACCGAGTAAGTATCTAGTCTAACCTCGAAGAAATAATGGTGTGGGATATACATTGGCATTTACTAGTGGTCCAATAATCAAATATACACAAGCGAATAGACAGGTATGAGGCATGGCAAGTAGCAACAAAACAGATAAATATGTACAACATGCCTCACAACAGAGGGATAAATACGAATTCTTCAAAATACTAATTTCTGTCTCGAATGAAATATATAGGACCATTATCATGCGCAAATACTAAATCAGGGTCAAGACGTTCACATACGCAATACTCCTTATCAAAATATTCTGCACAATTCTACCGAGGCTAACGACCCAATCTGATAAGAGAAATTTTCATATTTCTGCTGAGGTGAACAATCCGATCTCATAAGAGTAGTGTTACATAATCCTGCAGATACGCTCAAATTACACCTAAATAAATGGTGTAAGGCGGTCGATGTCAAATATAATAAGCCAATAGGTTAGGGCCGAATCCCACAGGGAATATGTGTGAAAAGGTTACTTGAATAGTGTGATACTTGACTTAAGTCGTAATCCTACTCTGTTAGCTTAAAAGAGAGTGTTGTAATTATTAGTTATCAAGAAAACTAATTTGTTATGAGAATGTAATTAATTTGATTAACAAACCGAAGGTTGTGTCCCTATCAATGGAATTTAATGTTATCGGTGTTAATATGATATATTTCTAATGGAAGGTCCTTTGATATGCAAATGGTTTCTAAATGACTACCCAATAATTCCCAATAGTTAGGTGGTATTTTCTCTTTATATTTTTTTCCAAATATAACAGATTTACAATTAAGAACAACCAATTTATGCCAAATAGAACCCACTTATTCCTAAGCAATTCTATTAAACACAATTTAAAGCCTTGAGTTTTTGCTATTCAATTCTACCAAACCCTAACCCACTTTTCCAAGTAAAGATAGAGTGAAATGAAATTAGTCAATGTTTGCAACCACCAACATTAAATGAAGCTTGAGAAATAAATAAATACCAACCAACCATTATATATATATTCAATGGTAAACACTCATTAACATTACACCCATTTAGAGTCCACAACTTTAGTATTTAAAACTAGCTACTCATACTAGAATCCAAGAACAAAGCAATAAATAAAGTTATAAAGCTTAAAATGATACAAGATTCTCTCTTCAAAAGCTTCAAAAAATGGAGTATTCAATGCTCTAAATGTAGCCTCTTTTTCAGACAAGATATCCCACAAAATCCCTAGTTATTCTATTTATAATGGGCTAAAAGTCGGGGTCAAATTATGACAAAAATTCCCCTACATATCACATTTGCGACCGCAAAATGGGTCGCATATCACGTTCGTGTCCCGCATAAGTGCAAGTCCATCGTATAGTTGAATGCCCAGTTGCCCAGTTTTCCATCGCAGATCTATTATGTGGTCCACACATCGATTTCGTGATCTCATTTAATGCCGCAAAACTGTCCTCGCAAAAACTTTCTTTGAACTTCTGTGGTCATTATGTGGTCTACACAAGTGTTATGCGACCGCAAAATGGATCGCAAAATCGACTCTCAAGATTTGGTTGATATGATTCACTTTGCGGCTGGTTTGCGGCCCGCACATCACTTTTGAGGTCGCAAACTAGCGGCATTTCTGTCCTTCTATGGGTTTTTGACATTTTTTCTTGTTCATGGTTCTTCAAGTCTTGTTTGCTGCAAAACACCGAAACTACATAAGAATTGACTTAAAATGCTTTAAAGGACGAGTTAAAGTCTATGCAGTTAGTATCAAAAGTGCTGCAATTCTACGTCACATCAACACCCCCAACTTATACTCTTGCTTGTCCTCAAGCAACTAAAACAAAGTAATCCTATCACTTAATAGTCTTTTTTCTATAGATCACAAAACAACAGTAACTATAGATGGTGCTGACTGTTAGCTAACAAGCATGTAACTTCTTTTATTCACCCTTCGTGGAAGACAACGATCATTTAGAAATTCGAATAATCCATTTATAAACTTCGAGCCTCAAGCGCAATGACAGAGTGCTCACAACTAGGTATGCACTTGTATCCTACTTCAAGAACCTAACTTATGCTAAATCTTGCAATTCATGCGTGCTCACAACAAAGAAAATTCCCAACTCAACAAATATGTACAGGGAATACAATCAAACACTCTTGCACTCAGAAGGAAGGCTAAATGCCACAAGTATCAGTCCATATGCTTGCCCTTATTTTAACTCACTGCTATCTCAGGAATAATTGGTTGTAGATCACAAAGGATTTTTCACAGGTTGTAGTGTAGGATTCAGGACGGGTTGGACGAATATTTGGGAATGTAGTGGTTGTACTCTCCTTGAACTCTACATACACTTTACTTCTTTACCAAATAGCACTTATTGACCTCGAGTTACAGACATAGAATCACCTCAGCGTATTTCTTCAGTTTTCATAAGACCCCACACCATCTTTTAATTTTTTTTATATAAAGATGTTTTTCTTTTGTTTTTCCGTTGGAGCTTGAATATCTTCATATACACAACTTTGAGGTTTTTACTTCTACACACAATGAGCAACCTTACCAATTAACACTGATACCCCCAAATTAGGCTTTTAGCCTCATTCTTAATCGTTCAATGAAGGATAGGTTCAAAGAGAGAATTATTTCACAAAGGGGTAAACGTTTGTAATGTAGTAGCCAAGTAAAAGGTTGAAGGCTCAACGGGGGTAACTAGGGTAGTCGATGTACTAGGGAGGTCAATTTGGTCAAAAATTAGTTACCAATCACAAAGAGAGCCTAAGATCATTTTAACACCCAATCATTTACTTGGGAATTGCACTTAGAAACCAACCGGTAAAGTTCTAGACTTCACAAGTTAAGCATATGCGTCATTTATACAAATCCTCACTCACAACGCATGAATTGTTCTACTCCGTATAATTTCAGCCCTCAAGTGAATACAAGGCAACTCAAAGCTTCATCACATGATATTTGAGATTCTAAGTAAGCACAAAGTGAAAGAGCGAGCCTCGATTTCACAAGAATGACTAACCATTTATTTACAAAATTAGAAGGGTGCAATTTATTCAACAAAAACTTATCACATGCTTGAAGCTAGAACAAAAACACCAAACAAGTCAAAACGTTTTGGGCTACCGCCATGGTTCTACTATTACACCCTTGAAAAAGAACCCGGCGAAGAAAATACAAAGGGAATTCATTGCTATACAAATCTACATTATTAAAGTAAAGAGGTTATATACAAGCTTTAAAAAATTTCACTACCCCACCCACAACCAAAGAGCATGCATTGTCCCCAATGCATTGAGAAAGTAAGAGCAAAGTTTAGGGTCTTCCTGGGGCGCACTAGGCGCTTAGAAGGGCAGGAACATCCGAGGCAGCTATGGGGTCAGAGGCTGACACTGTGGAAGCAACGGGTGGAACATCTGACTGTGTAGTGGTGTCTAAGACAAGAATAGGAAGCTCCGCCTACTGCGAAGCTGGGTCTTGGACCAGGGAGCTACTAGCCTCACCTAGTGATGGATGTGTGGTCTTGGGAGTGGCTTCGGCGACCATATCTGCAAGGAAATATTCAATGGTTGTCTGCAAATCTACTTCTTCCTCACCCGGTGCATCTGTAGAGACAATAATTTGTTTTCCTCTGTTGTCCCGCTGATCATCTTACTCCTCAAGCAATCCTTCGTCATCAATTTCCTCCTCTTCAGTTTCCCCCTCAGACCCTCCGGATTCCTCTTCTTAATGAGTATCAATGTGCACAACACAGTTCGGAGCTTGTGAAGCCTCAGCTCCATGGGCCACCCGAGCTGACATGAGGTTTGTGAAATCAAGGTCAAGGCCGGAGTGTGGGAGGTACTCGTGCGCTACTCCCTTTCCTCTAGAAGAAGGGATGTCAAATCAAACTCCAGGTTTTTCATCTTGTGCAACTCTGATATCAGCTCAGCTACATCCTTTGTGAGTCGAGTCATGTCTCTAGCTTCACCTCGCTCGACCCTCTCAAGGAGAACTTCAAAGTTCTTTAGTTGATATTAATAAGATTGATGTTGTTTTTGAAGAACACTCACTGGGGTTTGGTAGGGTCTAGTGCTTGCCGGATGAGAGCTGGAAGTTCTTTCGTCAATCTGTCTACTTTGGCATTAACATGTTGTGCAACTAGACCAAGCTTTAAGAGTGAAGGCAATGAGGCAGGTGGTTGCATAGTGGCTAGTCTGAGAGTGGATGTGGAGGTAGCTGGTGCAGAACGAGTGCCAGGCACTGATGAAGCAGCATGTGGTACTGAGGCTAGAGGAGGAGTGAGTGAAGGCTCTGGTGGATTTCTATCACTTTTTTTGCAGCATCATGGATCTGGGTGATGTTAATATCTTGAACAACTTTTTTGATGCAATCATGTTTTGGGATAGGAGGAACTTCCCCAGCTTAACACAAAGCATGGATCAAGCATGGGAAGGGGAATGCTGTTTCTTTTTGGTTTGCCCGGATCCCAATCTCACAGAATATAATCTCTCCCACATCAACTTTGATACCCGATATGTTGCATGCGATGAGGATTGCCTTCTCGATACTTATGTCGGCTTCATTTCTTGAGGGCTTTAGACGAGAGCAGACCAAACTGAGCCAATACCGGCCTTCTTGGGTGATATCCCTCTTGAGAATCATTTGGTGCGGGGAGATCCAGGATGGAGTTCCCTTGTCTTTGACGGAGGTAACCCAAGAACACTCGGATTCCTTATTAGTAATCTTTGCATCATATTCGGCTGTGCCTGGCTGCCAATCTCAAAATATATATCATTGATCGATGAGGCATCACAGAGTAATTGAACCCCCCCCGAACTAGGACTGATTGCAAGAATCTACGGTTTCGCTTGTGTTCAGCGTTCCTGGAGGAAGCATATGCAACATAGAATTCCCTAACGAGGGTCTTGTTGTACTCCCCCCGAACCTGAGTGAATAACTCCCATTTCCTCTTTTTGATATTTTCTAGCACATGAGTATAGCGTTCTTTTAAACTGTTCAAGCCTAGCTGATTCTCTTCAAGGATTTTCGCTTTTCTAAGCCATCTCTGTACAGGTTCCAAGAACTGGAAACCTCAAACTTGAGATCTTCACCACTTTTTTGGCGTGCTTCAGCATGAAGGTCAACGTGTGGCACAAGATCAGTGTGTACCTCCTCCTCTTTAGACTGGGAGAAATGCTCAAATATACTTTTGGTTGTGTCAGGCCTTGTGCGTTTGGATTGATGGGCTTGTTGGATCTGACCAGCAACCCGTTTCTTTCCTCTAGGGGGAGGTTGTCGCAATGCTAGGGATTTCTTTGGTGTCATTCCTGTCAATTAATCAATGAGTGAGTACATTACTTATTATGGACATGTTAAAAAGAAAGGAAAGAATCAAAAAAAAATTACCAAAATTTGATACGCTCAATTTACACCTTAAAAGAATGTAAGCGATCGTTGTCAAATATAG
>ML250532.1:0-25293 GCA_005239495.1 Nicotiana undulata
TCTTACAGTGGGTGGTCGTGGGAGGTGCTGCCCAAACTTGGATGCTCTCTAATGGAGGTTGATTGTGGATGAAATGAAGAAAACCCAAAATTTTGGACATTTAAGAGGGGCTGCCAACAGGGGTTTTCGCACCTGCGACCTTAGGAACGCAGGTGCGGTCTCGCACCTGCGAGAAATTGATCGCCCCTGCGGAAAAGGGCCTGGGACCCTGGGCTCGCACCTGCGGAGTTGAGAGTCGCGCCAGCAGTCCCGCTCCTGCGGAGTTTGGATCGCCCCTATGGAAAGGGCCGCACCTGCGAAGGCCTGGACCGCCGGTGCGGTCCTGCACCTGCACCTGCGGCTGGGCAACCGCACCTGCGGTCACACCACTTGTTGTGAACCAGCAGTGATTTTTGCTGGTTTTTGGCCTCGTGTGGAATCCGGGAGGCACCTGGGCCCACCCGAGCCCCTGTCCAAATATACCAACAAGTCCCAAATCATTAAAAGGACTTGTTCGAGCCCACGGAACACTCAACACAATGCCAAAACTCAAAATCACCCTCCAAAACCCCTGAATTCAAAACTTAAGAACTTTGAAATTCTAGAATTCTATAACGATGCGCCGAACCGACCCATACAACTCGGAACGACTTCAAATTTTGCAGAAAAGTCATAAATAACGTAACAGAACTATTCCCGGCCTCGGAATTGCATTCGGACCTCTGTAGCATAAAATCACATTCCTAACCAAATTTCAAGTTTTTATGAACATTCTCAAAACCTTACTAACTCTAAATCTTTCATTTTGATCCGAAACCCGTCAAATCAAGTCCGTTTTACACCAAATTTCACATACAGGACAAATAACATATAATAAACCTGTTCCGGGCTCCGAAACCGTAATACGGGCCCGGTAACACGGCTTTCACATAATTACTCATTTTCAAAATCCTTTATTATTTCTAGAAAACAATTTTCTTTAAAAAATTCATTTTTCGGGCTTGGGACCTTGAAATTCGATTCCGGGCATATGCCCAAGTCCCATATTTTCCTACGAACCCTCCGAGACCATCACATCACGGGTCCGGGTCCTTTTACCAAAAACATTGACCAAAGTCAACTTTATTCAATTATTCAATTCAAAAATCCCATTTTTATCAAATTTTCACATGGAAGCTTCCTGGCTACCAGCCCCGGGCTGCGCACGCATATCGAGGTGAGATTAACGGAGGCATTCAGGGCCTCGGAATTCAGATTTAGCTGGAATTACTTAGGATGACCTTTTGGGTCATCACAATCTCCACCTCTAAAACAAACGTTCGTCCTCGAACGGACATAGAAAAGTACCTGAGTCTGAGAAAAGATGGGGGTAACGACTCCTCATATCGGACTCGGACTCCCAAGTAGCTGCCTCGGCAGGCTGAGCCCTCCACTGAATACGGACCGAAGGATAACTCTTCGACCTCAACTGGCAAACCTGCCTATCTAATATGGCTACCGGCCCCTCCTCATAAGTCAGATCCTTGTTCAATTGGACACCGCTGAAGTCAAGAACATGAGATGGATCTGCAATATACCTCCGGAGCATAGATACATGAAACACTGAATGCACTGCTGATATATGCGGTGGTAAGGCAAGTTTGTAGGCCACCTCTCCTACCTTATAAAATTTGAAATGGACCAATGTACCTAGGGCTCAACTTGCCCTTCTTTTCGAATCTCATCACGCCCTTCATACGCGACACTCGAAGGAACACCTGGTCTCCTACCATGAAAGCCAAATCTCGAACTCTACGATCTGCATGACTCTTCTGCATGGACTAAGCTGTACGAAGCCTATCCTGAATAATCTTCACCTTATCCAAGGCATCCTGGACTAATTCAGAACCCAATAATATAGCATCCCCGAGCTCAAACCATCCAACTCGAGACCGACATCGCCTACTATACAACGCCTCATACGGAGCCATCTGAATGCTCAACTGGTAACTGTTGTTGTAGCAAAACTCTGCTAAAGCCAAGAACTGATCCCATGAACCACCAAAATCAATAACACATGCCCGCAACATATCCTCCAGAATCTGAATAGTGCGCTCGGACTGTCCGTCCGTCTTAGGATGAAATGTTGTGCTCAACTCAATTTGAGTGCCTAACTTTCTCTAAAATACTCTCCAGAAATGGGAGGTAAACTGAGTACCTCGGTCTGATATGATAGATAAGGGCACACCGTGCAATCTGATAATCTCTCTCATATAGATCTGAGCCAACTTCTCTGCTGAAGATGAAACCGCCACCAGAATGAAATGTGCTGACTTGGTCAGCCTATCTACAACAACCCATACTGCATCAGCCATCCTCTGAGTCCGTGGGAGTCCAACTACAAAATCCATCGTGATACGCTCCCACTTCCACTCGGGAAGCTGATCTTAATCATACAGACCTATTCAGACTCATTAAGTGGTTGTAAAGTAAAAAAAACAAGCACACTTAATGATTAAGATATGAATAATTAAGATTCAGACTTTAAAAACAAACGCACTTAATGTCTGAGATCTGAATGATTAAGATTCAGACCTCCATTAAGTGCAAACAAAATAGGCCTAAGTGTCTCATTCTGCTCCGAAACTACTCCGAACCCGAATCAACCAATCGGATACAACACAATACAGTTGAATAACACATAAAGAAGTAGTTATAGGAAAAACAAGGTTATAACTCTCGAAGTGACCGGCCGGATCGTTACACCATATGGTAAGGTTGATCAAAGATTATTCTTTCTCACCATAGTCTTTGTACATCCTTCAATCTCATTTTGTATTGTTTATCACCCTTTATTACTTTACTCCCATACATGCATTGTTCCCTTTCTCTCTTAACTCATTCTTTAAAATACAAAATTCTTCTATTAGGCCATGTCCATCAATTTTTAAGAAAATTATTTCATACACTTTGTTCATATACTTTTACTACATGTGCATGTAATATAAATATTTTATTATTTTCTTCCTATAACTAATTGTCCTCTATTTAATTTAACTTTTCAATTATTCTTGAAAATATAATATCAACTCATTTCTTACCCCACTTACTATATAACACTATTCAAAGATAATTCTTCCCCAATTTTTTGCCGATCACTTTAAAGTGAGTTTCTTTTCTTTTTTACATTTGTCCTATCACTCAAAATAGCTTACCTTTGGTTATAAATCAAATTCTTCCAAATACATTCCTTAACTACAATTCATTTAGTTAATTTATAAATAGTTACTACACATTTTCTTTATCTTTTACTAAGTCATCAAAATATATAATTTTCACATACTTATTTCACACTCTTTGTATATAATCTGTTATTTTGAATCTCATGTTGAATGATTCTATTTGCGCTACTTTTGTTATTCCTTGCATATATTAAATTAATCATTCTTTTGAACCTTTCCTCCATTATTTGATCGAGTCCGTCGAAACCACATTTTGTGGATCTTGAGGGATGCCTAATCCTTACCTCCGAGATAACTTGAACCCTTACTAGAATCTCAATGATTTCGCAGACCATAATCAAATGTACATTACATAGTGTAGTATAGGTGTCCTAGTATACCTTAAATATTAGGTGGCGACTCTAAACTTTAAATGGTCTTGTAGAGTACTATAAGTTGCATTTTATTTTGTCTTGTGCAAAAACGGGTGCAACAATACATATCAAAACCACCCTTGTTAGCAAAACCAAGGGATGAAGAAAGAATGCTCATTTAATTGGATGTGTCAAAAGTGGTTGTAAGCGCGATACTGGTACATGAAAATAAGGGTAAGTAGTCTCTGATCTATTATATTAGTAAATCCTTAATAGATGTCGAGACAAGGTACCCAGAGAAACTTAAATTAGAATTAATTATGGCATCAAGAAAGTTACAACCTAATTTTCAATGCCATCCCATTTCTGTTGTAACTGCTTTTCCACTAGAAAATATATTACCTAAGAAATAATTGCCATGAAGATTAGCTACATGGGATATACAACTTAGTGAATATGATATCATATATCAGCCTAGAACTGTAATAAACTCTCAGGCACTAGCAGATTTCAGCTCGAACCTGATTCCTGAAGAAGAAAAATAGGTACAGGTGTCACCAGATCTAATCCGGGGGACTTGGACCGTGTTTACTGACGGTTAATCAAATGTTAAAGGAGAATCCACCTTCGGGAGAGACTATAAGGCAGAAAATAAATGTTATCCAATTACTAATAATGCAACGGCGTATGAATTTGTGATTGCGGGTTTAGAACTCGCAAGAGAGCTTGGTATTGAACAAATCATGATCAAAAGTGACTCACAGCTGGTGGTGAATCAGATGCAAGGAACTTACGTGGAAAGTGAGACATGAACGCAACAATGCCTAGACAAGGTACGATAATTACCGAGGCAGTTCTAGACTTGGAAAGTTGTACAAATACCCAGAGGAAAATGCAGAAGTTGATGCATTGGAAACTCTGGCATCTTTGGCTGATGCGTCAAATGCAGAAAATGTAGTTGTGGTACGATTGAAAGCTGCTCAATATTTCCTAATAGAGGGAAATTTTTATCGCAAAATATTTGGAGGAACTTTAGCATGATGCCTTGGACATTCGCAAATTGAATATGTAATGAGAGAAGTGCACGAAGGGTATTGTGGCAATCATGGCAGGGGAAGATCGTTGGTGAAAACACTAATAAGAGCAGGATATTATTGGCCAAAAAATGGATGATGAAGCAAAAACATTTGTAACGCGGTATGGTAAGTGCCAACGAATGCAAATAATATGCATCGACCAACATAATTGCTACATTCAATAAAATCACCGTGGCCACTCATGAAATGTGGGATTGATATCATAGGTCATCTACTCAACCCAAGGAAAAGGTACAATTTTTGTTCATTATGACGGATTTCTTTTCAAAATGGGTAGAAGCAGTGCCTTTAAACAGGTACGAGAAAAGCAAGTTATAGACTTCATTTTGAGAAATATAATATGTCAATTTTGAGTCCCAAAGGAAATCGTTTGCGATAATGGCTGCAATTCATAGGTGTGAAGGTTACTGATTTTTTCAGAAGTTGGAAAATTAAACGAATTACATCAGCACCTTATCGTCTCATAGCTAACGGTCAAGCTGAGTCGACAAAAGAGGGTGTCATCAATAACCAGAAGAAGCGATTGGAAGAATCAAAAGGCAAGTTGCCAGAAGTACTACCGGGGTTATTATGGGCTTACCGAACCACGACAAAAATAAGTACGAGAGAAACCCCATCCTCGCTCGTATATGGAACTGAGGCTTTAATTGCAGTGAAAATAGGAGAACCGAGCGCAAGGTACACGCATACAAATGAAGAGTCAAACGAAGAAGAACTCCGTATAAACTTTGATTTGACATAGGAGAAAAGAGAGGTAGCTTTGATTCAAATGGCAGTACAAAAGCAGAGAATTGAATGATTCTATAACAGGAAGGCGAACCTGCAATATTTCAAGATTGGGGCTCTTTGTCCTCCAAAAGGTGTTTCGATCAACACAAGCGGAAAATACAGGAAGCTGAGTCCAAATTGGGATGTTCCAAATAGAGTTAAAGGCATTGACAGACAAGAAGCGTATGAGTTGGAGACTATGGAAGGAAAGGTTTTTCCATCCCATTGAAACATAGTTTATTTGAGGAAGTATTACTTCTGAAGCAGTTAATGCCCACGGCCAGGTATCATAGAAGTTCATTTTTTTACTTTGTTCATTCAAGGTTTTACTAACCATTTTAGATGACAGGCAAGAAGCTAGCATGTACCAGATGATGACATTAGACCCGAAAGATACGCGAAATACTTAATTATTCCCAGTCTAGATTACAATAATTCTTATGGCAAGTGTTAAGCAGTCATCATCTAAAAAGTTAGCTCTGAGCCCAGTGTGTATTTTCTTTTACAGGGATAGGACCAAAATAAGGAGTTAATCTAGTGTTCAAGATCTCACGCTTCAATTCTCAAACACTAGGGGATTGTGCATATGGAGAAGTACACAAGTAAATAAGATGTACACCACAAAACCGTAACTTAGACAAAGGAAAAACCTTGAAGAAAATGTCAAATTATCAAGCGCGCAGAATGAATGGGTAGTAAAAGGTTGAAGAACATACTGAAAACTCCCATTAGATTTTAGGTTAAGGAAAAATATACCAGCACCTATAAACCCGCTATAAAGAAAGTAGCTATGAAAATGTTGTACATGAATATTTGATTGAAAGTTCAAAAATAAAACTTCTTTGAATTCCTTCATATTTCATCTCGTTGCACCAATAAGAAGGTGAAACATCATCTTCATTAGTGTTGTTAATATAAAAAGGGCCCTTTTTTATAAAAATATTCGTGCATATTAAAGACGCTGTATTTTCTTTTTTGGATGCAAGTATAATCTTGAAAACTTATGAGCCAAAAAGGTATAATATGCAATAAAATGATATTAACGTGAACATACCAAAAATAGGGAAGAGAAAACTCCCCAAAAATCACTTTGGAGCAAAAACAAAAAAGTTTCAACAAACACCAACAAAAGTCACTTCTAAGGAAAAGGGTAAGAAAAACGGGGATATAAGGATCAACTTGAGAAGACGAAGGTTGGCCATCTGCTTGACCGGGAGCGAGTCCATTCCCATCACCTTTAGAACTTTCATCCTCGGGTGTTGAGAAACTTTAACGTTGCTGAGTGTTCTAAATTCTTAGTTTGGCAATTTCAGCATTAAAGTCAAAACCATCCTAGTTAGCTTCGGTAAAAATCTCGAGATGGGTATTCAAAAAATCCCAGCTAACATCAAGTGTTAGCTTGTCTTCAAGAGCTTCATAATATTGTTCTAGTTGTTCAATCTCAACCCTCGTGTCTTCTTTCATTTTCCGCAGCTTCATAGGATGCCTTCAAAGGTTCAAGAGAGCCCTCGAGGAATTAGGTTTTATCAAAAGAGGCATGGAGATCCTCTTGAGCTTGGGTGAGCATCTGCACTCATTACAAGAAATTAGACTTACGGCGACGGTTCTAAAACTGTTGCGGAAGGAATAAAAATCGTTGCAATAGAGATATTGAGACGGTTTTGCAGTCGTTACAATAGGTATCGTCGCAATTGATTTATGGTGACGGTTCTATGTAACAGTTTAATAACCGACGCATAAGTTAGTCTATTGCAACGATTATTCTTTGAATGATGGTGCAACATTTTTCTTTCTATTTGCAACGGTTAAAAACCGTTGCAATAGAGTTCACCATTAACTGTTGTCAGGCTATTGCTACAGTTATTTTATACTATTGCAGCGGCTAATTAATGCTAGTGCGACGGTTACGTTATTACTATTGCGACAGTTACGTTATACTATTGCGACAATTAATTTTGGCTTATGTGATTTGGGGCTCATTCTATTGCAACGGTTATATTGATATATAGCGACGGTTATTTTCTGGGCTACTGCAACGCCTATCATATATCTATTGTAACAGTTAAACAAACCAACAATGTAACATACCTTAAAATATATACAATATAAATAAAATCAAAATCCACAATAGGTGTAATATCCATAAAAGCAAAATATATAACAATATATGCCAGTGAATTGGAGAACACATGAGTTTCGAAAGTGTACAAAAATAATATATTTCTACAACATATATAAAGTTTCATCATGAATCAACCTAATGCTCCTAAGTATGATCTTCAGCACTTTTGTCGCCTACTTCAAGTTCTCCACCTACAAATAATAAAAATATAAACAATGTAGCAAAAGTTTTATAAAAGGAATTCATTTAAAGATATATGTATATAGATGTCATGATACGTGGTAAGATTAAACAAAGTGAAAAATACACAATCTCATACTTACTTACCAATAACAACACTATATCCCAGTATAAAAATACGATTAAACCTATAATATCCTTCTCTAGTTCTTGACAAATCCTAATCAAAGAAAAGATTAGAAAGGCACAAGGACAACGACAAAATGCAATTAGCAAAAGTAAGTTCAGCATCCAATATATAATGTAAAACTTATCCAAACAACTCAAATTGAACATCGTTAGATATGATTTCAACACGGCAATCAAAAGATAGTTGTAGCCACAAACTGATTTTCACCATAGAAAGAATAATGACTTGCTCTGTTCAATTACCTATTTGCAAGTCATTTTTTTACTTTTGAAACAATCAGTTAAATAAAAAATTTAACAGTACAAAATGGAATAAAGCAAAAGAAAGGGAAAAAAAAATAAATGTTGACAGCAAGAGAGAGCAAAAGAGAGAAGCAAAGGTACCAACCACCTAAAGAAGCAATCTTTCTTACCCGCTCTCTTTCCAGATTATCATGGAGATGGCTTTTCAATAAGCTATAATAGGATACTACAAGAAAGACTGAAAATTAATCTAGTTCACTTATTCGTTATGGACTTCCTTTTCATGATAACCTAAACTGTATGGACTATTGTAGTATTATATGTAACCCTGTTTAAGAACAGAACTAAGCAACAGTATTGTATGTAACCCTGTTGAATTAAGCAACAATTAACCCTTTCACTAATAACAGAACTCCAAGCTTTAACATGTGGAAGATAACCTGATTTTAACATAGATTTAATAATAGAATATGCATCAAGAACATGTCCACCTTTAGCTGCAGCACTAGCAAGTGATACAAAGGGAATTAGCATCAAGACGGTGGAGCTGCCGCTCGTGGCGGAGCAGTGTGATCATAAGCCTTCGTTTGGGTTCTCAAAACTCTATTCAAGTTTCAATTTCGCATCAATTTAACAGAAATAACATTCAGCTCTTCTATATAGGAATCCATTCTCTTTCCACTCCAACATATAACTTGCATCAGAATTAGTAAATTGTTTTGCAACAAGGTATTTCTCTTTTTACATATGTGAAGGTGCTTATAACAATCCATAAATATAACTCTCAAGTTTCAACAGGCTATGTCAACTCAGATACAAACATTCAGTTTCAAATGAAACGTGTAATTAAAACTAAGATAGCTCGTAAGTTTATGGAATATGCCATAAAGGAATTAAAACAACGCATTGTCATCCTACCAGTGACATCCCAAATAAGGATCGACCAAATCAACCCCTTTCCAAAAATAGCCATTTCACTTAACTGGTGAATTGTAGAACAGGGAACAGGAAAATGGGCAGAATATTTCTGAAAAAATAGCCAGTATTTCGGCGCTTTTTGGACGTTTAGAAAGAAAAAGAAAAAGAAAGAGAAGAAGAAGAAGAATCAACAACAATCTAGACTTCAATATCAGCAGCTCTACAGTTGCTAAAACATGAATTTTAGCCTGGGAATAAAGTGATACTAACCTTGATTGTTGTTGCCAGCTGATGGTCGACGGATCACTTGATTAGCAGCCTGTGGTGCAGAGGTAGTTTCTCCTAGTGACGAAAAAGACAATGTTGCTAGTATGTTTGGATTAATTAATCATGCACGCTGAAGTTGAGCAATTACATCTGCAGTAATTTCTTGTCCCATAGTTCTCTTTTGTTCCCCCATCTTTCGAATCCTTTCTTGCATTTCTTGCACCGTATCATTTGTGGCATTTAAAGTCGGCTCAAAATTGCCCACTTTTCCTTTCAAAGTAGTCTTTGTAATCCCTCGTCCATATAATCTTAAACGTCCTGGATGTTAAGGACCCATGACAGATGAAAATGCATCAACAGACTGACTGTCATCTACACTTTGCTGTGTTTTAATTTTTTTCACTTCAGCCTAACAAAGCAAATTCAACAAAATAATTAAAGTAAATAAAAAATAAGGAAGAAGAATAAATAAAATGATCTCATCTAAAACTTGCAAATAGATAATATTCTTACAATTTTACTATTTGTATTTTTGTCCGAGTCCTTGTACAAACGCCTAGGTTTTCTTGCTCTTGTTGCCACAAACATCTCTTAAGTGATAAAGATTCCTTTATTTTTTTCTAGTCGCATGAAATCGATATAAGAGATCTTTAAAAAACATAAAAGATATAATAATAAATTGTCACGACCCAATTTCGGGTCGTGATGGCGCCTGTCGTGAAACCAGGCCAGCCACATATTGTAACAAATCCTGAACCGTTTATTAAGTAAGTTACCATTTTTCAACTGCCTGAAGTTAAATATACTAAAGATCTGTATTTATAAGAAGCTTATGAAACCAAAAACGCAAAATTTACAACTCCCGGATCCGGTGTCACACAATCATGAGCTACTAATACATAATACAATCCAAAAGGAAATGACCAACATAGTCTGAAAGTAAATACGACAGGTAGAAGAGAAAGAGATGAAGAGATCACGGACGCCAGCTGCTACCTTGTCAACTCTGATGAAACTGCTGCTACTCGATGTCCAGAGCTGAATCTCGGTGTACATGAATCTGCACACAAAGTGCAGGGGGTAACGTGAGTACACCAACTCAGTAGTAACGAAATTAAACTACGAGCTAAGAGGTAGTGACGGACTAAACCTCTGATAGTTATGAACAACAGTATATAACTTGGACATGATAGTAATATATCATAAAATAAACAAAATGCATCCATCATTATCTGTAGCCCTGCATACCTGCATGAATTCATATAGAATCAAGAATGACGTGTACTCAGTAATCAAACTCTCATAAGGTGGTCCGCTCAGTACTAGAATCTGGCCTTCCAGCCCAGGGAAGGTCCATCCCGGATATTACATAACACAGGTGACACAAACACCTAGTATTGAGGAAAAAGGTCAATCCAGCCCCACAGAGAAGATCCATCTCCGGAACATAAACACCACGGAGAAGATCCATCTCCGGAACCTAAACACCACGGAGAAGATCCATCTCCAGAACATAAATACCACGGAGAAGATCCATCTCCGGAACATAAACACCACGGAAAAGATCCATCTCTGGAACATATCATTCGGACAAGATCCATGTCCAGGGGAGATCCATCCCTAAATATCTGTGCACTCACTGGGGGTGTAAAGACTCCGGAGGGGCTCCTATAAGCCCAAGCGCTATATCAAGCCAACAAAGGCATGATTCAATGATCGCTGTGGTGTGTAGTCTAATCTCATAACTGTCTCAATACTAGGCTTTCGGCCACACTCAGTCAATACTTTTTTTCAGTCTCACTCATACAGTTCACATATGTATAAATCAGCCCAAACAATGATAAATATGCATGTAAGTAACAATTTCTGAGACTAAGGCATGAAAATATACTACAATAGGACTGAGTACATGAAAACAATAATCATAAACAGATACAGCAATAATCGACAGTTCTGGTCTGAACATATCGGCGTAAAGCCTTAACATTTATACTTAGCATGATTCTATTGTGTTCAAGGTAAACGCAAACTTCACAGTACCAATATCAACCTGAGATAACCATTAGGCAGTGTCGTGGGATGAGCCAGGCTACAAATNTGGGATTTCGAACCCTCAGTTCCAAGTTTGGAAGCATTACTTACCTCAAAAATAAGCTAAAACACTACTCTACAGTGCCTTTGCCTCGAAATTCGACCTCTGAGCGCTCCAAATCTACCAAAAATCAAGTGTATATCATTATTACATGCTAATGGGTGAATCCCAATCAAACTTTTATCAAGAATACTCAAAACTCCCGAAATTGGTCAAACCCGACCCCCGGGCCCACGTCTCGGAACTCAACAAAATTTATACCAACACGATCCTTATCTCCTCACGAGTCTATACATATAAAGAACGCTGAAATCGGAGTCCAAATGACCCCTCAAATCACCCCTAGAAGGCCTCTTAAACTCAAGCCCTAGTTTCCCATTTTGTTTCCACTGATTTTCCCCCAATTTCACCGTATCAGACCTTTAATCACTAAATAAATGAGTTTAGAGTCCAAGAACCTTACCTCAATGATGAACTATCGATTTCCTTCTTCAAAAAGCCTTCAAAAGCTTCAAACCCGGATGAAATATTGTAAAAATGGCTAAAATTCGCGAAGGCTGGTTTTTATACTTTCTGTCCAGGGATCTCGCACCTGCGACCACTTACTCGCACCTGCGGCTTTGCAGGTGCGATGCTTCTTCCGCACCTGCGGTCTCCCATGGAACCTCCCAAATCCGCACCTGCGATTCATCTTCCGCGCCTGCGACCTCGCAGGTGCGACAAATTCCTCGCACCTGCGGACCACGCCCCGCTTAGTCAAGTCTCGTACCTGCGGAGCCCAGTCCGCTCCTGCAGAATCACTGAATTCAAAACTTAAGAACTTTGAAATTCTAGAATTCTATAACGATGCGCCGAACCGACCCATACAACTCGGAACGACTTCAAATTTTGCAGAAAAGTCATAAATAACGTAGCGGAACTATTCCCGGCCTCGGAATTGCATTCAGACCTCGGTAGCATAAAATCACATTCCTAACCAAATTTCAAGTTTTATGAACATCCTCAAAACCTTACTAACTCTAAATCTCTCATTTTGATCCGAACCCCGTCAAATCAAGTCTGTTTTACACCAAATTTCACAGATAGGACAAATAACATATAATAAACCTGTTTCGGGCTCCGAAACCGTAATACGGGCCCCGTAACACGGCTTTCACATAATTACTCATTTTCAAAATCCTTTATTATTTCGAGAAAACAATTTTCTTTAAAAAATTCAGTTTTCGGGCTTGGGACCTCGTTCCAGGCATATGCCCAAGTCCCATATTTTTCTACGAGGGTGATTTTGAGTTTTGGCGTTGTGTTGAGTGTTCCATGGGCTCTAACAAGTCCTTTTAATGATTTGGGACTTGTTGGTATATTTGGACGGGGGCTCGGTTGGGCCCTGGTGCCTCCCAGATCCCGCACGAAGCCAAAAACCAACAAAAATCACTACTGGTGCACAACAGGTGGTATGACCGCAGGTGCGGTTGCCCAGCCGCAGGTGCGGCCCCTTCCGCAGGGGCGATCCAAACTTCGCAGGAGCGAGACTGCTGGCGCGGCTCCCAACTCCGTAGGTGCGAGCCCAGGTTCCCAGGCCCTTTTCCGCAGGGGCGATCAATTTCTCGTAGGCGCGAGACCGCATCTGCGGTCCTAAGGTCGCAGGTGCGGAAACCCCTGTTGGCAGCCCCTCTTAAATGTCCAAAATTTCGGGTTTTCTTCATTTCATCCACCATCAACCTCCATTAGAGAGCATCCATGTTTGGGCAGCACCTCCCACGGCCACCCACTGTAAGAGGTAAGTTAAACCCCATAAACTTCTAGTTTTAACATTAATTCCTAGTTAAATTCACTACTAAATCATCTAAAAATCATAGAATTAGGTAGTGATTTTAAGGTTCTTGAGGATTTTTGACTTTCCATGTTAGGCCATGAATTCTTGTATAAATCAAATAACTTCGATCCTTAGACTTCGGGTAATTGATTCCTTCATGAATTTTCGAAAATCTGAACGTGTGGGCCTGGGGTCGAATTTTAGTATTCTTGGAAGAATAGTAGGAGATGTATAATTAGGCTTGGGAATTGGTTTATTGAGTACTTATTGATGTTAATAAATCCATTATGTCTAGATATTACCGATTCGGAGTTGGATTCGTGAGGGAAGGCTGTGATTGAGGCTTGACATGCATTTTTGGAGCCGAGGTAAGTGTTTGTCCTAACCTCAGCTTGAGGGATTAGGTATAGAGTCTTATTTGCTATGTGTAACTCATGTCGAACGTATAGGCGTGGTGACGAGTGCCTATATTTTGCGGTCAAGCATGCCCGTGAGTCAGTTGTGATGAAACTTACTGTGTTCTTAATATTCCCCGTACTATGAGTAATTGTTGAATTAGTAGTGATACCTTGATGTTGTATCATGACGTGGGGAGTAATTGAGTTATTTGGTCCAGTTGAGGCTTACACTGTGAAATTGTATTTCTGATGCGAGGTTGGTTATAGCTGAGACCCTTGTCGGGCATGTGTTGAGTTTGTAATTGATGATTTCTCCTTGCCGGGACAATAGAATTTTATTGAGCATTTCCATGCTTGAGATTTCTTAATGTTGACTTTCACATTATATTGTTGTTTTGTTTTATTATTTGTCGCACGAGGGGACATGTCGTGCCTACTATTTGTTACTTATCATAGGAGGGGACATGCCGTGTTGATCACTGATTATTATATACGCACGAGGGGACATTCCGTGCTGAATGTTATTATATACGCACGAGGGGACATTTCGTGCCGAGTGTTATTGTATACGCACGAGGGGACATTCCGTGCCGAGTGAATTGAGGTTATGCACGAGGAGACATGTCGTGCCTTATGCTGTTCATTATCTGTTTGAGAAGTTAATTTCCTGCCTTTATCTTTACATTTCAGTTATTACCCTTGTCTACCGTGCTAGCATTTTGTTGCCCATTTTACCCCCAACATGTTCTCCCCGTATCTGTCTTACTTGCTTATTTTCGTCGACATTTTACTGTTATTATATAGAATTGCAAAGGTATATATATTTTTGTCGGTCCTAGCCTCGTCACTACTTCGCCGAGGTTAGGATCGGCACTTACTCAGTACATGGGGTCGGTTGTACTGATGCTACACCTGCACTTCTTTATGTTGTGCAGACTACGCAGTCAGACCCGGTGATCACTAACCGTCGGAGCATCTCATTAGTTCATACAAGAGACATCGAGGTAGACCCGCAGACGTTCGTGGGCCTTGGCGTCACCTTCTACTCTTCACTTTCAGCTCTGTCTTACTTTATATTTCAAAGACAGTCCTATGTACTTATTTTCAGACCATTGTTTTAGTAATCTCTTAGACAGTTCGTGAGTATGTGACACTAGTTCTGGGGTTTGTATATGGGTTTTATTTCAAAATTTCTATGTTATATTTTGGTTATTTGTTAAACTTCACATTGCGGACCATCAATGCCTTAGTTATCTTGTTCGTTTTAGTTGTTAATGAGTTTTATTTATTTCAAACGTTGGTTTGTCTAGCGGGTTCGCCGTTAGTCGCAGTCATGGACCGAAGGTGGGATTTCGGGTCGTGACAAGTTGGTATCAGAGCCCTAGGTTGCTTAGATCTCACAACTCACGGATAAACTTGGTAGAGTCTGAGGGATCGGTACGGAGACGTCTGTACTTATCCCCAGAGGCTGCAAAGTTAGGAATAACTTCACATCTTTCATTCTCTGTCGTGCCAGTTGAAATCTGAATACTAATTGAGTCTCTATTTTACTCTCTCGCAGATGGCAAGAACGCGCGGTTCCATATCGACCGACAAGAACCCTGATCCTCTTATTGCCGCTCCTACGAGGGGTCGAGGTCGAGGTCGAGGCAGAGCTAGAGCATTAACTCCAGTAGAGGACCCACAGGTAGACTTTGTCGGTGAGGTTCCTACTCCGACAGTCCCAGTTGGACCGGCTCAAGTCCCAGAGGGGTTCATTTCGAAACCAATGCTTCAGGACGCTCTAGTCCGCTTAGTGGGACTCATGGAGAGTGTGGCTCAGGCCGGTCTCCTTCCTACTGCACTATATGGATCTCAGGCTGGGGGAGGAACCTAGACTCCTGTTATTCATGTGCCAGAGCAGTTTTCCACTCAGTTCTAGACTCCGGCACCTCAGACGGCCGGAGTAGTTCAGTCGGGTAGTGTGGCACCAGCAGTTGAGGGAGCAGCCATGTCAACAGACGCTCTGTGGAGGTTGGATCGGTTCACCAAGTTATTCACTACTACATTTACTGGTACACCATCAGAGGATCCCCAAGATTATTTAGACAGCTGTTATGAGGTTATTCGGAACATGGGCATTGTGGAGTTCAATGGAGTGGATTTTGCTACATTTCGTCTTGCTGGCACCGCCAAGACTTGGTGGAGAGATTACTGCTTGACCAGACCAGCTGGGTCTGCACCTCTGATATTGGGGTCAGTTCTCCGAGTTGTTCTTGGGGAAGTTCCTTCCAGTTACTTAGAGAGAGGATCTTCGGAGGCAGTTTGAGCATCTAAAGCAGGGTTCCATGTCCGTCACTCAGTACGAGACCAGGTTCATTACGCTGGCCATTATGATACTCCCCACTGATCGGGAGAGGGTTCGTAGGTTTATTGAGGGTCTAGCTCAGCCCATCAGGCTTCAGATGGCCAGAGAGACGGGTACTGATATCTCCTTTCAGGATGCAGCCGATGTGGTCAGGCGCGTTGAGATGGTATTATCCCAGGGTGGTGGACAGGGGTCTGATAAGAGACCTCGTCATTTCAGCCGTTTTAGTGGTGCCTCATCTGGAGGAAGAGATCCATTTGGCAGAGGTCATCCTCCTAGTCCTTATCAGTCAGCACTCTAGGTATCTCGCAGTGCACCTTCAGCGTCCATCAGTGCACTCCCAATTCAGAGCTATCAGAGTGGTCATTCTGGTCGTCAGGGACAGTTCTAGGGTCAGTATTCTTAGCAGCCAAGGTCTTGCTTCACTTGCGGTGGTATGGGGCATATTTCCAGGTTTTTCCCCTGAGGTTTTGGTGGTTCTCAGTATCAGGGTTCCCGTGCCATGGTTCCCGCATCAGGTGCACCCACACCCTTTCAGCCGGCTAGGGTGGTGGTCGTGGTGCCAGAGGTGGAGGTCAGACTCATAGAGGTGGAGGGCAGGCCATGAGGGGTGGAGGTCAGCCCGTCGCAGGTAGACCCAGAGATGTACAGGTTGGAGGGGCTCAGCCCGGTGTTATGCTTTTCCTGCTCGCCCAGATGGTGAGGCTTTTGATGCAGTTATTACAAGTACGGTTTCAGTTTGCAGCCGAGATGCTTCGGTGTTATTCGATCCGGGTTCTACATTCTCATATGTGTCTTCATATTTTGCCCCTTATTTGAGTATGCCCCGTGATTCCTTGAGTACTGATGTACATGTGTCTATGCCGGTGGGTGATTCCATAGTGGTAGATCAAGTCTACCGTGCTTGATATGGTTAACTTTGATGTTATATTGGTGATGGACTGGTTATCTCCCTATCATGCCATCTTGGACTGTCATGCCCAGACAATGACCTTAGCCTTGCCAGGAGTACCTCGTTTAGAGTGGAGAGGGACTCCTAGTCATTCCTCTGGTAGAGTTATTTCTTATATGAAGGCTCGACGCATGGTCGAGAAGGGGTGTTTGGCCTATTTGACCTATGTTCGTGATTCTAGTACTGAGGTTCCTTCTATGGAGTCTGTGCCCGTGGTTCGTGAATTTCCAGAGGTATTCCCTGCTAACCTGCCGGGTATGCCACCCGACAGGGATATTGATTTTTGTATTGAGCTAGTTGAGGGAACTCAGCCCATTTCTATTCCCCCGTATCGTATGGCTCCGCCAGAGTTGAAGGAATTGAAGGAGAAATTACAGGATTTATTGGATAAAGGCTTCATCAGGCCTAGTGTTTCACCTTAGGGTGCTCCAGTATTGTTCGTGAAGAAGAAAGATGGCTCAATGAGGATGTGTATTGACTACCGGCAGTTGAATAAGGTTAATATCAAGAACAAGTATCCTTTGCCGAGGATTGATGACTTATTTGATCAGCTTCAAGGTGCTACAGTGTTCTCTAAAATAGACTTGAGGTCTGGTTATCATCAACTGAGGAATAGGGCTTCTGATGTGCCTAAGACAACTTTTCGCACTCGTTATGGGCATTATGAGTTTTTGGTCAAGTCGTTCGGGTTGACTAATTCCCCCGCTGCTTTTATGGAGTTGATGAATCGCGTATTCTGGCCTTATTTGGACTCATTTGTGATCGTGTTTATAGATGATATTTTGATATACTCTTGCAGCCGAGAGGAGCACGGGCAGCACCTTCGAGTCGTCCTCCAGACTCTGAGGGATAGGCAGCTGTATGCCAAGTTTTCTAAGTGTGAGTACTGGTTGAGTTCTGTGGCATTCTTGCACCACGTGGTATCGGCAGAGGGCATTCAGGTCGATTCGAAGAAAGTTTCAGCAGTTAGAGATTGGCCTAGGCCCACTTCAGCCACAGAGATTCGGAGTTTCTTGGGCCTAGCAGGCTATTATCGCAGTTTCGTGGAGGGGTTTTCATCTATAGCAGCCCCCATGACCAAGTTGACGCAGAAGAGTGTTCAGTTCAGATGGTCGGAGGAGTGTGAAGCGAGCTTTCAGAAGCTCAAGACAGCATTGACCACATCACCAATGTTGTACTGCCCACAGGTTCAGGTTCTTATACCGTGTATTGTGATGCTTCGCGAGTTGGGCTGGGTGCAGTGTTGATGTAGGATGGGAGAGTTATAGCGTATGATTTGGAGCTTGCAGCTATTGTTCATGCCTTGAAGATTTGGAGGCACTATTTGTATGGGGTACCGTGTGAGTTATTCACTGATCACAAGAGTTTGCAATACTTGTTTAAGCAAAAGGAGTTGAATATGAGGCACAGGAGGTGGTTAGAGTTACTGAAAGATTCACGAGTCTAACAATACCAAATTTATCAAAATCTAACTTTATTTGGTCCATCAAATTCCCAAATCAAACTCTCCAAAAATCCCAAGCCCTAACCCCTCATTTTCACCCCTAATTTCCACTTATTAAATAACGAGAAATCACCATAAACACGAGTATTAGGGCTCAAGAAACTTACCTCACTAAAAACTCCTTGAATCTCTCTTCGAAATCACTCCTAAAAGCTCGAAAACAAACTGAAAATTGTGAAGAATGGACAAAAATTCACAAAGTGTGCTATTTATACTTTCTGCCCAGGCTTTTCACACATGCGGCCTCATTTCTGTGCCTGCGGGACCGCACTTCAGTCAAAACCCTCGCACCTGCGAAATTCATTTAAGTCCTCGACCTCCGCACCTGCGCCCTAGGTCTCGCACCTGCGGGCTCACAGGTGCGGCTAGTCCTTCGCACCTGCGCTCCTAGACTTAGCCTCCCATTTCCACATCTACGAATCCCCCAATCGCACCTGAGGCTCCCCTTCTGCAGGTGTGGAAAACACCAGCAGATTCAGCAGCTTTCAAAAACCAAAAATCAATCTGTTAACCATAAGAAACACACTCGAGGCCCTCGGGACCTCAACAAATAATGACAATTCATATACCAATATACGAACATAGTCGAACCTTCGAAACACTCAAAACAACATCAAAATACAAAATTACCCTCGGATTCAACCTAAGCACTTCTAAACTTTAAAATTCCGCAAACGACACCAAAACTTACCAAATCACGTCCGAATAACCTCAACTTTTGCACACACATCACAGATGACACTACAAACCTACTACAACTTCCGAAATTCCATTCCGACCCCGATATCAAAATTTTCACTGCCGATCAAAAATCTCCAAATTTTCAATTTCGCCAATTCATGCCTAATTTTATCACGGACCTCCAAATTACATTCCAGACGTGTTCCTAAGTTTAAAATCACCTAACGGATCTAACCGAACCATAAAAATCTAAATCCGAGATCGCTTACTCATAAGTCAACATCTGGTTGGCTTTTCCAACTTAAACTTCTAAATATGAGACTAAGGCCTCATTTGTTTTTTTTTTAAGATTAAGACCTCTGAATCTGAGTATACACATGAATATCAAGATGTGTATTAGATTAAGACATCTGAATATTAATACACATCTTAATATATTCAGATGTTTATTAAGATCATAATAGAAATAATAAAGACTGTTTGATTTTAACATCTGAATGTATACAATTTATCTTTATTTGAAAATTAATAAACATAAAATTCAAATGAAATACTAACTAATTTAATATTCTATCAATAAAATATATAGTTTTTTAAAATATGATAGTTGTTGGTGGTGATGACTAACGGTTGAATGCCGACTAGACTTTCAAGTTTGGTAAAATTTGTCGGATTTTGAGACATGGGCTGGGGGCCTGGTTTGAGCCAATTTCGCGATTTGCTGGTCTAATTTGATAATGTTCTCGTGGATTTCATTCCATTAGCGTATATAGATGGTATTTTACTGATTGTGAACATATTCGGAGCATTTAGAGGCCGAATCGAGGGGCAAGAGCATCGCGAAGTAGAGATTTGACCGGTTTGAGGTAAGTAACAATTTTTAATCTAGTCCTGAGGGTATGAAACCCACATTTCGTATTATTTTACTATTTTGAGGTGACACACATGCTAGGTGACGGTCATGTGGGCGTGCGCCGTTGGGGATTGTGACTTGGTCTGCCCCGTATTAACTGCATAGTTTAATATATTGTGGAAACGATATACTTCTCATGTGTTTTAGAAAGAATTTCTGTAAATTGGGTTGGATGCCATGTTTAGGCCTTATGCCAGTGTTATTTTGACCCTTAGAGGTCTTTTATTTCTATCCTCTCATTGTTTTGATTGAAAATATATACTCATTAATGTTATACATATTTACTGCAGGCTCAACCTCTTTTACTCTATTTTTATGCATCATGTATAAATTGTTTTAGCTAAGTACTTTGATTTCTAAGAGCCCGACGGGCTGGAGAGGTTTATGACTCATTGTGGCTAAGGGCCTGATTGTGGGGATATTTTGGATCAGGTTGCACGCCCCGACATGTTTGATATAAGCCGTGGGCCTCATTAAATTCTGCCATGATTTGGCTTTATATAGCGCTTTGGCTGAAGGAGCCCACATGAGTCTGTACATACCCCAGTGAGCGCAGATACCTACTATGTGAGAATGCTGAGTGAATGGGAGGCATGAGTGATGGTGAGGTATGCCCGAGACGTTGTTTACGAGTGATTGTGAGGTATGCCCGAGGGGCTGTTTACGAGTAGTTGTGAGGTATGCCTAGAGGGATGTATACGAGTGACTGTGAGGTTTGCCCGAGGGGAAGTATATTAGTGATGTTTTACCCGAGGGTCTGTTTATGATTTCATCATTTTTTTTCTCACCTTTGCATTGAGCCTCTGTTTGAAAACTGGTGAAAAATATCTTTAAATATTTTTACTGGAACTGGGTTTAAACGAGATGATTTTATTTAACCCTGATTTTAAAAGCATGTTGTATTTTACTGAGATTTCATAATATTGTTGATACCCAATTTTTCCTCAAACTATTTTTTAGTTTTATACATATATCTTCAAAATCAAGTTTTGTGATAATTGGTATTTTTCCACAATTTTCCCATGCTTTTATTAATTTTTTTCTAATTTATCCAGTACTTTTATATCCAATAATTAATCATAAATTGTATTAAAATACTTTCAAAGAATGTCTTGGTTTAATATATCATTTTAGGTCCTATTAAGGCCAAACTATTTCACAAATTAGCCAAATTGGCATTATTTGGCCGTAATTGCAATGACTTTGCAATTAATGCCTAATTATACATTTTATGCTATTTTAATCCAATAATCAGTCATTTTATATTTTAATGCTAGTTAATCACCTTAATTTTACCTATTTAGCCTTAATTTCATTTTGTATAATTATTGGCTATTTTTATTAATTATTTATCTATTTCTAAATGGGTATTTAACTAGTAGCCACTTTTAATTCAATTTTATTCAATTCTACCAGGACCCCCAACCCAATTAACTAGCCCAAACAACCCAAGACCAATTCCCAAATTACCCGACCCAATCCCCTATTCAACCTGAGCCGTTGATTATTTCAAATCAACGGCCCAGATCAACCCTTACCTAAATTAATCCTAAACGACTAACCCCCCCCCCCNCCTTCCCCTTTCCGATGAACTCTGTCCATCTTCTCCGGCCACCTCCTTCGCCGGAAACCATGACCTCTCACCATCTCCTCACCTATGTCTCACCCCACGCCGACTTGACACTACCTTGAGGTCATCAAGTGAACCTGGAGCGGTTCGACTTCCACCCATGGCCTTTCATGCTGTTTTCCGGCCATCTCCGGCTGTTCGAGTAAGATCTATTACTTTCCGACTAAGACCCGTAATATTTTGGGGTTTTTCCTTATCCTTTCTGGGTTCTCTTTGAAATCCTAACTCTTAAAACTCTCCGATTCTTTTAGATCTGTCATAGATCTGTGTATATTATGAGGTTTCTATATGTTTCCTTCAAAAACTTTACTGTTTCCAAACGTTTCTTCCTCTCAAAATTAGGGTTTCATAACCCTTTTTTCAGAACGATTTTTCTTCTGCTTTTTAGTATCATTCTATGATTCCTACTATGTTTTAACGATTTATTTAAAGTTTTTCCTTTCGTTGACTTATTATGATGAAAATCCTAGGTTTCTTAGATTCTGAGCCTCTCTTTGACTGATATGTTCGTTTAATTTGTATGAACTCTTCTTTTCTCGTGAATGTCTTAAGGTTTCTATGATTTTTACCCTATTTTGCTCATTAGGATTTTCGATTTTGGTTTCTTCTGCTTATATTGTGTTCGTCCTATTTAATCCCTCTAGTTGTTACTCTTTTGATTTCTTGCTACCATAATCATTAGGGTTTCTTGTTCTTTGATTCTCCCTATTATATTATGTTCGTTTGATAATTCCTTTAATCATTTACTGTGTGCTAATATCGTGTCACGGCCCGAAATCCCACCGTCGGGACCGTGACGGCGTCTAACGTTGAACCCGCTAGACAAGCTAACGTTCCGGTTAATATAAATTATTTCCTTATTATTAGGCATTTAAAATAAAAGCGATATGCGAGAAAAAGTTTAAAAATCGGCTTTTCCGTAACTAAAAGCTTAAAAGTAAGAACATATAACAAGGAAATGCATAACTAAATCCATAAAATCAGCAAATTCTCAAACTAGCCAACTCGGATCTTTGGAGTCACAATGTCACAGACTATCTATGATTGATACAGATAAAAGGTCTGAAAGAAATAATACAACTATTTTCTGAAATACTAGAAACAGAAATAGAGGAAAGTGGAAAGTGGAATAAGGAAGGGGACGCCAAGGCCTGCGGACGCCTGCAGGAGTACCTCAGTGTCTCTGGTGGACTGAAGGATACTCCCTCGATCAGTGTCCACAAGGTCCGGTACCATGATCTGCAAAACATAAAGAAGTGCAGGTGTAGTATCAGTACAACCGACCTCATGTATTGAGTAAGTGTCGAGCCTAACCTTGGCGAAGTAGTGACGAGGCTAGGACACGATAAATAACAAATACAAGTGCAGTTCTACAATATTAGCAGGAATAATAACAGAAAGTGAACAATTAAGTACAAAACAGGGAAAACATGTTGGGGAGACAGGGGTAACAACTGCTAAAAAGACAGGAGAAGACAACAATTGAAATAATTAAATAGCAGCAGGAATTAACAACTCTGAACAAATAAGTAAACAAAAATGGCACGACATGTCCCCTCGTGCTATAATATCACAAAAAAGGGCACGGAATGTCCTCTCGTGCATAAATAAACAACATCACAGCACAAAATGTCCCCTTGTGCATAAATATCAATAACACGACACGGAATGTCACCTCGTACATAAATAATCAACAACACGGCACAGAATGTCCCCTCGTGCATAAATAATCAACAACACGGCACAGAATGTCCCCTCGTTCATAAATAATCAACAACACGGCACATAATGTCCCCTCATGCATAAATAATCAACAACACGGAAAGGAATGTCCCCTCGTGCATAAATAATCAACAACACGACACATAATGTCCCCTCGGGCATAAATAATCAACAACACAACACAGAATGTCCCCTCGTGCATAAATAATCAACATCACGTCACAGAATGTCCCCTCGTGCGTAAATAATCAACAATTGACAGGAAAATCAATAATAAGAAACCTTAAATACATAGGAATATTAAACAAGAGTAATACCGTCCCAGCAAGGGACACAACTATAACCAAACCTACACGGATATATAACTTACCAACATATTCCTCAACCGAACCATTACTCAACAGTACTCACAACTTAGATTTTCCATCAAATGAAAAACTACTAAATGATATCAAATCCATAAACACAATAAACTTCAATGAAAATCACATAATTACTCATATACGACTCACGGGCATGCTTGACCACAACATATACGTACTCGTCACCTCACCTATACATTGGACATGGAATAAACACGTAGCAAATAGGACTCAACACCTATTCCCTCAAGCTAAGGTTAGGCCAAACATTTACCTCAACACCAAGAATCCAAATCAATCCTCTAGCACCGCTTTTCCTTTAGAACCCGACTCCAAATCAATCGTATCTAGACATAATTGACTCAATAACATCAATAAATGCTAAATAATTCAATTCCCAACTTTCTTCCCAAAATTCCAAAAATGGACCCCGGCCCCGCATGGTCAAAAAAGGAGGTTCAGACCAAAACTCGATTACCCATTCCCCCACGAGCCCGAATATATAATTTGTTTTGAAATCCGACCCCAAAACTATGTTCAATTCCCAAATAATCGAAAAGCCTTAACTATACCCAAAACCCCAATTTTCTACCTTTAATTCCATGTTTTTAGGCCTATAATCTAATAGATGTTGATGAAAATGGAAAAAAACAAGTTAAAGATTACTTACCTAATAGATTATGGTGAGGAAATGCTTCAAAAATCGCCTAAGAGCTTTGGAGAAGAAGAGGTTTATAAAATGACAAAAATCCCGTAATAATGTTCTGTTTTTAGACTTTAAAAATAGCTGGGCGATCTTAATCAGTGCGTTCGCGGAACGTGCTCCGCGTTTGCACAGGCTACCCTAAACTACCCTACGTGATCGCGCCCAAACGGGTGCGTTCGCACTGGCTTTGCACCACTCAACCCCCCATACCTATTTAATCCCTGTGCGTTCGCGACCACTAGATGCGTTCGCATAGGGTCACCTACCTATAGGTCTGCGTTCGCGCCCATGGGGTTGCGTTCACATAGGCTTAAAAGTACCTTGACCCCCAAACCCCACACAACCCTGTGCGTTCGCACTCCCTTGAGTGCGTTCGCATAGGGTAATTCCGTGGACACCAGCAACAGCACTCACACACCAGATTTTTCCTAAGTTTTCCACTCCGACACCTACCCGAAACTCACCCGAGCCCTCGGGGCTCAAAACCAATTATACCCACAACGTCAAAAACATCCTACGGACTTATTCGAGTAATTAAACCTCCAAAATAACATCAAAACAACAGATTAATCCTCAAAATCAATGAAATACTTCAAAACATCTTAATCTTTCAAATTTTGCATTTTTTATCCGAATTACTTTAAACCAAGTCCATTTCTTACCGAACTTCACAAATAGCACATATAAACCATATCGAACCTGTACCGGGCTCCGAAACCAAGATAAGGGCCCGATACCACAGGTTTCACATCAAATCTAATTTTCAAAAACCATTATATTTTTCAGAAAATAATTTTCTTTAAAAATTCATTTCTCGTACTTGGGACCTCGGAATT
>ML250535.1:0-31757 GCA_005239495.1 Nicotiana undulata
TCAATTGTCCAGCACTTGATCACTGCCTGGTGCAGTGTGATCCCCTGTATTGAAATACCAGCACTGGATAGAAAATACTTCCATACCTTAGCTGCAGCATAAGAGGTGAAGAATACATTTTTTACAGTCTCCTCCATTGGCTCTGCACAGACCCAGCACTTAGAGGCCATCAAATATCCTAGCCTCCTGAAGAAGTCATCCAAGGGTAGTTTGTTCTTCCATAATTTCCCCATAAAAAATGATATTTTGAATGGTAACCCCTTCACCCATATTTTCGTGTATGCATTGGCTGGTTCACTTCTTCTCCTTACAAAATCCCATGCAGATTTGACACTGAACTCCCCTCTAGCCTCGAGCATCCATTGAGGTTTGTCTAAAGTATCATGATTCACTGGAGGTTTGATACACTCCAAAATATGTTCTGCAATATCTTCAGGAAGAATCTCCCTAATTATCTCCTCATCCCATTTATTACCATTAACCACATCATATATGTTTTGTACAGATTCGTCACACCTAAAGTCCTGTGGAGTAACAAAATATAGCGCACCTAATCATGTCCAGTTATCAAACCAAAAAAGAGTTGATCCCATTTTAGGTTGCCATAAAATCTGATGATCTAACTGATCCCTACACTCCAGCATCTTCCTCCAAACATGAGAGCCACCTCTCCATGGGACTATAATAGGATTCATCTTCTTGCAGTATTTCTGGCTCATGAAGGAGCTCCATAAGCTAGGTTTTGTTCTGAAATTCCACCATAGTTTAGAAAACATAGCTTTCGAGACATCATGTAAAGATCTAAACCCCACTCCTCCTTCCTCACATGTTAATCACATGGTATTCCAAGAAGCCCAGTGCCTCTTTGCCACCCCTACAGAGTTACTCCAAAAAACACTGGGCAAATATTTTGTGTAATTTATTTAATACATAGGATGGGGGGTTAACAGTAGATAAGAGATGTATTGGCATAGTCTGCAAGACATGGTTGATCAACACTGCCCTTCCTCCAATCGATAGTAATTTACCTTTCCAATCTTGCAATTTATCTAGCACTTTATTAATCAAACCTTCATAATAGTTCATCCTTCTTCTAGCATAGAATATAGGACAACCAAGGTATGTGAAAGGAAAGTCATGTTTAGCAATACCTGTGATTGTTTGAACCTCGTCCACCACTTCTTCACTTGCTGAGTGATGCATATAGACTGCTGACTTGTTCTTGTTAATCAACTGGCATGAAGCATTCTCATAGGCTGCCAATACTCGTATGATTAATTCCAAAGATATTGCATCAGACGACGAGAAGATGATAGTGTTATCCGCGTATGCCAAATGATTAATCTTTGGACTCCATTTTAGTAAACCAAAACCACAAAAATATGTATTCTTGTGAAGAGAATTCAAACCCCTGGCCAAAGCTTCTGCTGCCAATATAAACAGAGTAGGAGAAAGGGGGTCTCCTTGTTTCACTCCTCTCGTTGATTTAAAGAAACCATGTGGCTGCCCATTAAGCAATACAGAGTACCAATTGTTTGCAACTAGCTCATACACCATTCCTACGAACCTCTCGTCAAACCCCATCTTCCTCAATACCTTAGTGAGAAAAAGACATGACAACCTATCATACGCTTTGGTCATGTCCAGTTTGATAACAACATTAGGGCCTGCTCTAGTTCTCAATCTGATATCTGTGATAATATCTTGAGTTAGTAGAACATTTTCCACAATACTTCTCCCCTTGAAAAATCCAGCCTGTTCTTCAGAGATCAAGTTAGGTAATGCCACATCTATTCTTTCATGTACCACTCTAGAGAGGATCTTATTCACAAAATTGCTAAGGCTAATTGGCCTCATGTCTGAGTATGTTACCACATTCTTCTTCTTAGGTAGGAGAACCAGATTGGTATGAGTGATATATTTAGGAAGGTCATGTCCATTATATAGTGCTTTCACCATGTCTACAATGTCATCTCCAATTATCTCCCAACATTAATGAAAAAAGCATCTAGTAAATCCGTCCGGACCTCCTGCACTATCCCCATTTAACCCATAAACTGCGAGTTTTACCTCATCCTTTGTTGGTTGTTTCATTAGCTCCTCATTCTGTTCTGTCGTGACCATTGAAGGCACCTCTTCAAGTATTCTAAAATCTGAAGGTACAACTTCTTCCTGAAATTGTGTTTGAAAAAATCTCACTGCTTCCTCAGCCATCTTATCATTGTCATCAAGCCAAACTCCACTAGAATTCTGTATTCTCCTCAGTTGTAATCTTCTCCTCCTCCCATTTACTTGAACATGAAAGAACTTTGTATTCCTATCTCCATCTTTGAACCACGTCATGCCTGATTTTTGCTTCCAAAATTCTTCCTCAAATGCTAGAAATCTGAGCAGCTCATCTTGGACCTTTTGAAGTCTCTCTCTATTCTGTAACGTTGGGTTTCTCTCAAACTGATTCTCATGAACTAAGACAACCTCCTCAAGAGTTGCAATCCTCTGAAAAATATCTCCATAGGTAGCTCTACTCCATGCTGATAAATCTTTCTTCACCTTTTTAAATTTGTGATTGAAGATAAATAAAGAGTCTCCAATAAAATCTGCTGTCCAATTTTCTTTCACCACATCCAAGAATGAACTGTGTTTTGTCCAGAAATTCAGAAACTTGAAAGCCTTCTTGATTGGTGCTACATCAGGATTACTCTTCAATTGCATAGGGCTATGATCTGAGCCAATTTTGGACAGATGGTTGATCTCCAGATTTGGCCACATTTGCTGGAAATCTAAGTTGCCCATACACCTATCCAATCGCTTGAATATACAATCTCCTTCCCCCTACCATTCCACCAAGTAAACATACTACCCTTGAAGCCTAGATCACTGAGATTACATGTGTTCATACAATGCCTAAAATCATTCACCTCATTTAAATGTACAGGCAAGCCACCAAATTTTTCTTCCTCATTCCATATTACATTGAAGTCCCCCCCAACTAACCATGGTAAGGACATATCACTGGCTAAGTTATACAAACTGTCCCATAGTTCTATATGCTCAATTGCATCACACTTTGCATACACAAATGTGACTATGAAGGATAATTGAGTGTCCATGTTCGTCAGTTTCATTGTCAATTGTTGCTCTAAATCATAAATCACTTCTACTCCATGATCATCATCCACAAACACCCAAATTTTATTTGTTACATTTGCAAAAGCCTGAAGCATGCCAATTCTTCTTCTATATCTCTCCAGTTTATTCTTTTTCTGTTTTGGCTCCATAATTCCTAAGAATTTAAAATGATTCTGCCTTTGCATGATGATAAGCCTCTCAAAATCTTGCATTGTATTCACCGACCTCACATTCCAAATTAGTGCATTCATGATCAATTGTGAGGTTTAGATAGGGCCCTTCGTGTTTGAACCCCAGGAACTCCACTTTGGTTACTATCTCTAGTATGTTTCTTCTTTCCCCGCCCAGTTGATCTCCCTTTTTCCATGTACCTTGGGGATAAGTCCCCTTGTCTATCTATGTTTTTAAAATTCTGCGCAATAGATTGAGTGTCTAGGTCCTTTCCTTTACTTCCAGCATGGTCATCCTCTCCATTCTCCTTTGTATGTCCAGCCAGTTGATCATATTTTGGTGTTGGGACCAAATCTTTCTGAGTATTCTCATATATGTTGTTATGAGGATTTGTGCGAGAAAGAGGTTGGTCCTCCAGCATTCCACCCTTTGATGCCCCAAACTTTCCTGCTTCTGCATCACCTATTCCTTTATCTACATCCACTTCTTTGTTCAGCTCTTTCTCTCATGTGCTAGTTCCAATATTAGGCTTAGGAGGAGGCATTACCTTACTAGGATTATTGCTTGTATCATTCTGATTATTCACGACTGTATCATTGATACCTTGATCATTGGCCTCCTCATTAACTTTGCCAGAACCTTCTCCTGTATTTTCATGCTCTTTGTTGCTTTTGCCATTCACATTGTGCTCCTCTTCTTCCTTCTCCTCATCTGTTGATTCCTGTTCCCCTATAACACCTTCAGGAAGGTCTTCATCTGAGCAATATTCTTCTTGATCTACCCACATGCTCCTATTAGTTAATTGTAATCTATCATTCTCCTTTGACACATCCCCTGCTTCCCCTGCTTGAACATTGAAAACTGACTGTGTTGGGACCTCTTGACATGACTGGTTAGTTGCAACCAAGTTTTCATTGAAAGTTCTAGTAACCCATGCTGTTGTTGTTTCTTTATGTACCTCCATGACTTCTTTTCCCTTCCCAGTAGTATTTATATCCCCTTGCTTTCTTGAATTACCAATCCCAGCTGATATAGGAGTAAAGCCAGCTGCTTTAGGATTCAGACTCATAGTATCCTTAGGATTAGGAGTAATGCTTTTTTCATTGTTGTTTTCTTCAACCACAACCATATGATTGTTCTCTTCATTGACTCCATTGTCTACCTCTAGTACTGCAAATTTATTAGCTGTAGTAACCTGATTGTTACCAGTTCCAGTAACTGATACAATTTCCTTGCCCGTCTGCTTATGTGAAACTTCAGTGCTCCTCATTGAATGATATCCAATGTCTTCTACAGGAACAATCTCTTTCCCTGCTACACCTTGATTCACTCCTTGTTTGGCATTAATTTTAACCCTATTGTCTCTCACCTCCTTCCATTGCTCTCCACAATTTCCTACCACTTTACCACTAGTCAAAATCATCAGAGGTCCTTTAGGATTAATATGTGGTGCCAGTTGCTCACCTACAAACTGCTCTCCATAATCTGTCTCTCTTCTGGATGCAAGTGCCAACATTCTAAATCCTCATGGCCTTGTAGCCTGCAATGTTTGCATCATTTAGGAAGCATATCGTATTTTGTATTCACCCATTCAGTCCTTATTTCTCCAGTTGTATCATTCTCAATGTCCATCCTTACTTTCTTAGGATGTTCGACATGTAAATCAATCAATACTTTAACCCTTGCGCAACCAGGCCTAGTCTTATTAATAGTAGCCATATCTAGAGGCACTGGCCTTCCAACAGCATAAGCAATCGAGAACAACACTTCTTTCACATAAAACGTAGGTAATAATCCTGGGAAAGATATCAAGGCCATTGACATTGTAGTTTCTTCTCCAGCTTTAAACTTAGAATCATAGATGAGAGGTCGCAACTGATATTGTTCTCCTGTCTTATCCTTAACATAATATGCACTCTTGGACGTGAATTGAATAAAGTCCTGCCACAGTGTGATCCTGATGAGGACATGACGATCCCTCAAAAATCCAATGCTACATTCACCCTTGATCCCACATTGGAGCGGGACAATTCTCCTAATTTCAGCAAGATCAGGCCATCCATAGGCAAATTTTCCAACCACTGCATATTGAAGACCTTTGATTACATTCATGCGATCAACTTCTGATTCCTTGAACTTGAGAAGAGGTTGTCCATTTAATAACGAGACCCTACGTATTGGAATTGGTTCAACTGATCGTTGGGCAGTTTCTTTTACGTGCATGGAGCCATTCAATACGTTGGGTTTTAGAATTTGTGAGTAGTCTAGGGGTGTAGAATTATTGTTTGTTGTGATAGAATGCTGGGCGATGGTGGGGGGAGGCAGACCTGCCGGGAAAGAAGGCTGGCCGCCGGCCGGCGCAGCCATTGGCGGAGTTTCTCTCTCTAGCAACCAAGATCGCCTCTAATTCGCCAGAGCCTCTCTCTCTAGAGCTCTAAACCCTTGTTGACACCAGTTTTGGGTTATATTTATGGGTTTTATTTCAAAGCTTGCTCTATTATTTTGAACTTAGTTAACTTTCTTATTGTTGACCATCGTTGTCTTAGTTATCTTGTTCATTTTAGTTGTTAATGAGTTTATTTAGTTCAAACGTTGGCTTGTCTAACGGGTTCAACGTTAGGCGCCATCACAGCCTGAGGGTAGGATTTTAGGTCGTGACAAGTAACCATGTCTAGGTACAACAAGCATGCCATACATTTCTCAGCTTTACTGAATTCAGCATCTCATTACACTTAGAAATCCTATTTATAGGGTGAATAACGACAACAAAAATGGCTATCACAATATTTCTGCTCATGTTTCATATTCTTAAATGTCACTTAGAAATCCTATTTATAGGGTGAATAACGACAACAAAAATGGCTATCACAATATTTCTGCTCATGTTTCATATTCTTAAATGTCACTTAGAAATCCTACCATAGGGCTAGCACAGCCGAGACAACGACGGGTTCTCTGCCCCTACGGGGATGGAGCGACAGAAGAATAAACAAAAGTGCTACCTTGTGATTCTGGCTATGTAGTCTCAAATGTGATCTAAAATCTCACCTTAGAACGAACGTGTTAACAAAAATTGTGATCCTATCTTACCATGCTACAGAGATCCTGCTTTAGGTAAACAACGATTAAAACTGTCATTTGCCTATCTCGAAACTATGCGTAATTCATGCATTTATAATATCTTGCTTGGGTCTTAGATCATTTTGCATTTTCTTTTTACATTAGATATCATGCCTCCTAGGACTACATTTGTATTCGTCTAAGCACCCTCTAGCCTGGCTAAGGATTGAAACAGACTCACCTATATTTGCTAATTATTTTCCTAAAATTTGGGTGCCTAGAACAGTAGGACTTGAGCAAAATTGTTTTATGGTAACCAGTATGCTGAGGCAAGCCTTAGGTGCTAAATCTGTTTAAGAATTGAAAGTATATTCCTTTATACATACTATTTGACTAATAACAGGTTAAAATCAGTAGTCAGGAATTGGTAAAATTCCTTCTCTAAAATTCAGTAATAAAACTACCTCGCTATTGCATTCTCGCCTAGATATCATGCCTTAGGTTCTGAAGTTAAAAGGCCCTACTTGTGTTTGAGTCGTGCTAACTATATGCATAACCTGTGGAGGAATACTTGGGCCTCATATCTGCTCTTATTTGTTTTCCCCTTATTTGCAGTCCTAATTGTCTTTGCATGTCGCTTAGAATCTTGTTCTTTAAACCTAGGGGTCAGCCTAGTACCTCCTTTTAGGATAGTAGTCCTAGCCTCCTCCGAGACTGAAAGATTGGGATGGGTAATAGCATGTAATAGATTTCGTGACCAACACATGTTTTAATTACCTTCATGGGGTGGAAAATGGTAGAATATGGACATGATGACCGGTGCGCTAATACCACGTGTAGCCCCTCTCTGAGGAGTGTCTATCAGGTATTGCATTGATGTGATCCATATTGTTTTAAACCTAGGATATCTTTTCTCTCAAAATGTTTTTATTAGTTCTTTCAAAATTTAAAAACTTCAATGCTTATTTGAAATCCCCTCTTACTTGAGCCTTTACTTGTTATTTGCTTGTTGTACAAATTCACGAAAACCATTTGGCCAGGAACCACAGTTGTGGATCATGAGGGGTGCCTAACACCTTCCCTTCGGGATAATTTCAAGCCCTTACCCAATCTATGGTAATGCAAACTAGTCTCATGAGTTAATTACTCTAGGTTCCCTAACGCACCTTAAAATCGTTAGGTGGCGACTCTTCTTTTTGTAACCCTCTTCCTTCAAAAATAGTTGTCATAATGTCACGAACCAGATCTCCGCTAAGGGGAAAAAGGGGGGGCGCGACAGCATGGCGACTCTGCTGGGGATATACCTAGGCTTTTACCATTACAAATCATTCCGTGAATTTGCACCTTTAATTTGTTTAATGCTTGCACCCCTTCCCATTCCCTTTACATGCCATTAATTGTTTATTTCAGGTATTTATTTTTTCTCACATGAACAAAACTCACATGTCTCTTTGTTTTCTTTTTGTAACTACTTTCAATCATAACTGTTGTATTTATCGCTGTCACGCCCCAAAACCGAGGGACGAGACCGGCGCCTAACCGGATGAACCCAGTCAAGCAGACCTGGATTTCCTTTCCTGCCCAACGTATTACCCCGTGTTCATAATGTACATTATTCCATATGAGTTAGCCAATTTAGAGTCAAAGTATAGTTTACCACATAATTCCATCTTTCCTTCTTTAGTTTTCAGCAATTGATACTCCAAAATATACAAGTTACAAACAACATTTTTTTATTTTGCGATCCACAAGTACGAGTGAGTACAACTACTGCCCGCAATATACATATACATATACATATACATATACATATACCACCCACACAGTGTCTACGGAGCCTCTAAGAGTTCTTAGGAGTTTTATATAGCTTGCCGACAACAAGGCCCCAGCTATACCTTTACAACACAAGCAAAAGAGGATAGTATAATCCACACGCGGCCCCGGGAGGAAGAGGGGCTCACCAAAACTGCTGAAGAGATAAAGATGAGTCACCACTAACGGCGGGCTGAGCTACCTGCTATGGAACCACCTATATCCATATAAAAGATGTAGCGCCCCTGGGAAAAGGGACGTTAGTACTGTGGAATAGTACTAGCATGTATGAACAAACTTTACCCTATGTACAATCAAGCAATACGATAAGAGACAGTTAATGGAACCAACAAGTATTACACAGAAACAGAAACAACCAAAATTAAGAGTTTCACAGATTCTCCTTTCAACACAACCATATTCAAAAGTTTCACAGGTTCTCATTTCAACACAACCACATTCCATCTTTATTACCTCGGCACCCTTATTACCTCGCCCACCCTTATTACCTCGTGTTGCGGCATGCAACCCGATCCCACCTGACAATCACATTTCATAACAACAATCACTAACAATTAAATCACAAGGATCTTCATTACAAGGAACACAAGTTCATATCAACAATTCACTATGTGGACTCAAGGCGCAATGACTCTCACCAAGCAGTAATTCATGTACACGGTGTTGCCATAATCGTTCAACTCAATTACATCATTTCACAATACCCTTTTTCATTACTTACCACGCACGATGTTTAGCCATTATATACATTCCCACACTTGGGCATATTAACATTATTTCATTCATTAATACATACTTTCATATCAATACCCTCGAGCATTTTACGAGCTTTGCACATAACAAGATAGGCACAACAAACCACTTTTCACAATCTCAACTAGCATAGTAGTCAACAAGAAATTTAGGGAATGAAGTATTACGCTTTAACACAATTGGAAAGTCAATTCAAATATCCTCAAACAAAGTACACATACCGTATGCTCGGACACTAACAAGAGGATTATACAAAGGTTAAAGTTATCCATACATACCTGGAGTCGAAGTTCCCTTCTAATTCCTATTCCCAAATCACCGGACCGTCAAGCAACGTCAATCTAATTCATAATGTAACACATTCATCTTAGAATTGGGAATCATGAACACAATTCGAACCCGCCTAGGCATTTATCGAATGTTATGAGACCCCTCAGATTACCAACCCCCCTCTTTGTGATTATTTACTCTAACCCACTTCCCTTTACTAGATTGTGGCAATAAATGAACATGCATGCAAGGTTCTTCACTTTCATCTTCAAGAACCCATTTAGGGGAGTTCTGCTATTAACCAAAAATCTGAAAATTTAAGGGAAATGGGGTGGGGACTTACCTGTTAGAATGAAGAAGAAGATTACTCGAAATTCCTAGGCTTGAGTGATTTTGGAAAAATCAATTTGATGAAGAAGGAGCTTTCTCCCCCTCTCTCCCCTCTCTCTATTTTGTTAAGAAATTCCTTAAAAATGAAGGGCAGGGGTGTTTTATCAAACAGGGGGTCGGGTTTTAAATTTTGAAAATAGGAGACCCGACATAGAAATGCGGTCAGGAATGCGATCGCATTCCTGCTATGCGGTCTGCATTCCTGTCGCATTGTTGGCCCTCAAATGGGCCAAAATTGGAAAACAATCATCCCAGGTATGCGACCACTATGCGGTCCGCATACCGGTTATGCGATCGCATAGTGGGTCGCATAACCTCCTTTGCAAGAACCGTGGGGCAAGAATGCAACAACTATGCGGTCCGCATACCCAAAATGCGATCGCATTCTGGGCCGCATAGTTGTCCTCAATTTGGACAGTAGCATGTCCAGTTATGCGACCATTATGCGGTCCGTATACACGTTATGAGATCGCATAGTGCGTCACATAACAACACAATTCTCGATAATTTTATTTTTCATGCTTCAGGGTACTTTTTACTCAATATAGGTCCGTTTTAAGAGTTTCTACAGTTATAACAACACAGGGACCTATTCGGGCATTATTCCAGACATAGAATTTTACGGGTATTTACAATCGATTTCCTTAACGTGCAAATACATGACTATCCGTTTAAATGCTTATTTATTGTATATCATGCTCGACATTCATACTCCACTCGTGCCAAACAAAATACTATAGCAACGCTTATAATGAGTGGTTGCGTTTTTCCTATATCATTACCCCTTAAATTCGGAAAGGCGTATTTGCGGTAAAACTAGTCGATCAGCGGTGCAGTCGACTGTTCCGTGCCTTTCCCCCTTGAGTTGTCCGCTCAAGGGTACCAGTCTAAAACCCCATAGAAACATTACTCCATTATACTATTGCATGCATCATGGTCAAACCTAGCTAGGCTGATGTGTTATCCGCACGATAGCCTTTAAGATAGCCTTGTCCAAAGTCCACTGGGTTTCCCTAAAACCCAAACAGACACCCTCACGTTCTGTGCATTTATTTGGAGAACTAAATGCTTCCTGCTAATTATTGGTGTTAAATAGTCAAGTCTTGTGGGGTTAAGGGCCTAACCTTATTTGCTTTGCAGAAAAATGAGGCACGAAATCCCCAGATTCGGCACGGTCTCCAATATTCATCCTAGACTGCTAAGTTGGTGGGAAGACCTCCATTCTAGTGACAAAACTACCGTCAGAAAGCACCTGGGTAACTTGCCCTCTCTCCTAGAGATCCAACCTAACAAAATGATGATAGAGGCTGCCATTTTTGTTTCGGATTGCGAAAGTTCTGTGTTCCGTTTTGGGAACATCGAAATGACGCCGTTGATAGAAGAAGTAAGAGGACTGGCTAACTTAGTGTGGGAAACTCCGGGGTTGCTGATGCCTGAGAACCGCACAGGTAGGGGTTTTCTCAAGATGATGGGTCTGAAGAAGAATCCGGACTTTGTATGTCTGAGGGATTCATACATCCCCTTCGACTATTTGTATGAAAGGTACGGTCACAGCAAATCCTACCGCACCTACCAAGACGAGTTTGCTATCACCTCCCTGGGACACATCCATCGCCGAGTGTTCGTGTTTATAGTATGCTTTTTGGGTTTGATTGTGTTCCCGATGAAGAAGGAAAGGATCCATACTAGGTTGGTCATGGTGACTAAGACACTAATGGAAGGGATAGACGGGAAAAACTTCAGCATTATGCCCATGATCATTGCAGACATATATCGGTCCTTGGAAAGGTGTCAACAAGGAGAAAACATTTCGAAGGTTGCAATTTATTACTTCAACTCTGGCTCATGGAACATCTCCAAAGAGGTGAATACCGACAAGACCTTCACCGCAGAATTCGAGATGACCACATAGCTTTCCATCACCCAAAGTGGATGAAATATATTCCCGACATGTTCGCTCAGCCGGAGAATGCCGATGATGGGTTGAACTTTTTGGTAACTTGACTGAAGAACAGGTTCAATGGATGTTTGAGTGGTTTCCGACGGACGAATTCATCATTCGATCCCGAGATGCTTCTTTCCTAATATTGATCGGTCTAAGGGGGACATACGCTTACGTCCCTTTTCGAGTTATGAGGCAAGCGGGTAGGAAGCAGGTCATACCTAGGGTCGAGAAAATGATCCACCTTCGAGCAGACTTTCAGAATGATGACAGCCTTCACAAGTGCCAAGCTCAGCACCTAATTATGCTTGAAAAAGACACCATCGAACCAGACAGGTATCATGCCGGTTGCAATCCTTTCTATCTTGATTGGTTAGAAGAAGCTCTGGGTGGTCGAATCGAGCCGGGGTTCGTTCGAGGTCACCGGGTTATAGATGAAAAGGCTGAAACACAAGTCAAGTACAACCAACTGCGCAAAAGGATCTGTGAATGTGAGGATGATCACCACAAGATACATGAGTCCAACAAAAGGTTGATAGAGGAATGGAAGGACATGGCTACCAGTGCCAACAAGAGGCTGGGGTACATGGAGCGAGGTATAGTTGAATTGGAGGATAAGTTCATCAAAAGGATCGAGACTTGCCAGAAGGCTGAGGGAGTTGAAGGAGGATATCTAGCCAGAACCTACCTGTTGCTGGGACTTCGCGAGTTGAGAAAGCTGATCGAGGGAAGCAGGAATGCCGAATCTGGGGAAGGTTCTTCTGGGACCAAGTAACTAGGAATATCTTTATTTTCTCTATTGATGTAATAAGGCCAATGGCCATTAGTGACTTTTATCTTTCGTTATTTAGAGTTGTTTTGGGATTCGTCTATTTTCTTACCTATAAAATGAGGCATTTAGCATTCTAAGTTCTCCAAATCAATTTGTCGCTAGGCCTACCTCGGGCACAAGGAGGTCCCCAATTTAGGACACGTTTTTACATTTCCGCATTACGTGTTTAATTACTGCAATATTTTTCATAATCCTCACTGACTTGGTTACCTTTTGTTTTTATTTTATTTTTCTTTATTATTCCCCTCCCCAAAGGTTAGTTCGTGCATTCTGGCATCATCAGCCTATCGCACAAGATCCAAGGTCCCTCCACCTACTCCTCCTCCTAGTCCTCCTAAGGGCAAAGACAAAGGCAAAAGTAAGATGGAAGAATCCAGCAGCACCAGACAGGAAAATAGGATTGAACGGGTAGAGGCCACTAATGGACGAGGTATTCAGGAACTGCATGAGAACATGTCACCACTGGAACAAAAACTGCTGAAATTTCAAGAAGAACTTGATCAAGTTCGAAATCTGGCCAACGTGTCATTTTCCCTCAATGTCAACCCCGCACCTCCACAGAATATCGCAAAGCAACAGAATCATCCCGCACCTCACCATCATGCCACTTTCCCAAAGAACCAGACTCTCCCTGCACAATGCAACACTTGCCACAACAACACTCCACCATTCATCCCCGAACCTCAAAACCCCATGAAGGACCATTTCCATGCCTACAACAATCCCATCTACATGGAAACTGTGACCCACTCCACTCGGCCTATCTCACAGGCATCTGGATATGATGGAAAAGACTTGCGTATCAAGAACCTGGCCGAGGAGCTTCAGAAATTGACTAGCCGAGTCCAAGGTGTTGAAGGAACTAAGGGAATCGAATGGCTGAATTATGAAGACCTTTGTATACAACCTGATGTCGAACTGCCCGAGGGGTACATACCTCCGAAGTTCAAAATGTTGGACGGTACTGGTGATTAGAGGGTCCATCTGAGGACCTATTGTGACAAATTGGTCGGCGAAGGAAAGGATGAAAGAATCTGCATGAAGCTATTCATGTGGAGTTTGAAAGGAGATGCACTGTCTTGGTACATCAGCCAAGACCCCAAGAAATGGTCAAACTGGGTAGGTATGGAATCAGACTTCGTGGACAGGTTTAGATTCAATACAGAGAATGCACCAGATGTATTCTACATTCAAAACCTGAAGAAGAAACCCACAGAAACCTTTTGCGAGTACGCTACTCGTTGGAGGTCTAAAGTTGCTAAAGTCAGACCTGCTCTAGAGGAGGAGCAGATGAACAAATTCTTTGTCCGGGCTCAGGACCCTCAGTATTATGAACGGCTAATGATGGTTGAAGACCACAAGTTCTCCGACATTATCAAATTGGGAGAGCGGATTGAAGAAGGTATCAAGAACGTTATGGTTACAAATTTTGAAGCTTTGCAAGCCACTAACAAGGCTTTATAGTCCGGTGGTGTGTCTAAGAAGAGAGAAGTGGGAGTTGTAATGGTTGCACAAAGAGCCAAATCCCCACTCAAATACCAAACCTATCCAACACCTCCACTTACATACCAGCCAACCCCGAATTACCAAACACCAAACTACCAAGAACCCTCCCCAAACTACTAGGATCCACCACCTTCTAACCAAGCTCCGCCGCCCATATATCAATCTCCACCACCCACGTATCAACCTACTTCACCCAGATACTCACAACCCGCTCCTGTCTACCATACTTACAATTCCCAGCCATCCCATTACCAGTCACCCCCTACCCGGCAAAACTTCCCTAGGCCTCGCCCTAACTTTGATCGTCGCCCTCCAAAACAATACACCGCCATAGCCGAGCCTATTGACCAGATATATGAAAAGCTCAAAGATGCTGGTTACGTCACACATATCCTTGCTTCCACCCCTGAGAACCCTTCTCAGTGGGTTAACCCAAACAAATCATGTGCATACCATTTTGGCATGAAATGACACACCACCAATGAATGCCGCTCTTTGAAGGATAAGATACGATCTTTGATTGACAAGCATATCATCGTGGCAAAGGAATCTGATCCAAATGTCCGCAACACCCCTTTACCAGACCATAAGGGTGGAGGTATCCATATGATTGAGATAGATGATGATTAGGATCCCGAGGGGTCAATGGGGTTGATCGCAGAAGGCGATGACCTAAAAAAACCTGCAGTCACTCTCAACCTGATCATAGTACAGATTCAACCATCTGGGGATGCTAAGGTAAATATGTCCATACCTCTTGAGTTTGAAGCAACGCCACCCGCAAAGACACTAGTACCAATTGAAGTTGAGTTCGTATCTCCGGCAAATGCGCCCGCACCATTTGAGGTTGCAGTCTTGCCACCCAAGGTACGTGTTCCATTTGAAGTAAGGATAGCCGCACCAATTCCAGTGGCAATGTCAACCACGCCACCCTTCTATACCAATGCTATCCCTTGGGACTATACAACCGAGGCAAGAAGGAAAGGCAAGGTCAAAACTGAGGAAGTTGTCGCAGCACAGGGTATGACGTGAACTGGTAGGGTCTACACCCCTAAGCACCTGGCCGAATCAAGCAAGCAAGCTGCCAACTGACCTCCCCTCATTGAAACATGATCAGCTGACCTTTGGAGGAAGATACAAGCTAAGGAGTATTCGGTCATCGACCAACTGAACAAGACGCTAGCACAAATATCCATCCTCTCTTTGCTGCAGAATTCCGAGACGCACTGAAGTGCTCTGTTGAAGGTGTTGAGTGAAGCGTATGTACCAAACAACATCACTAGTGGGGAAATGGCTAATATGGTGGGTCAGGTGTTGGAAAGTCACAAGATCACTTTCCATGAGGACGAGCTGCCTCCTTAAGGATTGGGCCATAAAAAAGCACTGCACATCACCATGCAATGCAAAGATTATTTCATCACGAGAATCTTGATCGATGGAGGATCCAGTCTTAACATCTGCCCGTTGATAACGCTTAAGAAATTGGGTAAAGGTCTGCATGAGATAAAGGATGGAGCAATCAATGTGAAAGCTTTCGATGGATCTCAAAGGTCCACCATTGGTGAGATAAGCCTATGCCTGCAAATGGGACCAACTTGGTTAGAGGTTGACTTCCAAGTGAAAGATGTGCCAGCATCCTACAATCTATTATTGGGACGACCATGGATCCATGCTGCTGGGGCCATAGCATCAATGCTACATCAGGCAGTGAAGTTTGAGTGGAACCACCAAGAGGTGATTATTCATGGTGACGGTAGCAACCCTATTTAAAATCGCCAGACTATTCCGGTGATCGAAGGAAGAATAAAAATGGGTGGTGAAACTTACCACCACATTGAACGGGTCAATGCCATCGACAAGGACAAATGGTGGGATAGCAAGATCGAGAGTACACTAAACTGGAATGGGTACAAGCCTAGCAAAGGGCTCGGCAAGAACCTTCAAGGAATCCTCAATCCTATCAAGATCAAAATCCATGGCACCATTTTCGGTCTGGGATATGACTACACTTGGGAAGAGTAAAACGACTGGTCGCCACCTTGGCGTGGTCCTTACTACCCACTGGAGCAGCCGATACTGCATCTGGAGCAGACCTTCCAGCAAGCCAACGTTATTTATGGGTCAGACGAGGAGGAAGCACTAGCAGCAATGAGGAATTTGTTTCTGGAGGATGATGATATGGATTGCTGTGTTGTTCTCGAGGAGGAGGGGGAGGAAGGCCCTTCCATACAGACTGTGAGCATAGGGACATACCTCAAGAATTGGTCTATCCGAATGACCAAAGCCCGCCGAGCCTCGGGGTAGGAAGGCTAAAAACAAGCATTATTTACTGTTTTATTTACTAAACAATTTTCCTTTTTCTACATTTTTCGATTTCTGCAATAATATCCTCAATGTTCAAAACTGATATTCAATTTATCAAAGCATCTTCTAATCCAATATTTATTGTTACTATTTTCTCTCTCATTACTTTATTTATACAACATTACTATTACTTGTCTTGATGAACCGATGATTGTGACATGCAATGAGACAACGCATCAAACGGACATTGATTCAGACGAAGATGATATACCTGACGAGATTGTCAAGTAAATTGAGAATTTTGAAAACAGACCTAAGTCCAACCTGGACGCGACTGAGGTTATCAATCTGGGGGATTCAGAGAACGTCAAGGAAACACGCATCAGCATTCACTTGTCACCATCAGAGAAGAAAGAGTACACAGAGTTTCTGAAAACGTATGAGGACATATTCGCCTGGTTGTATGATGACACGACTGGTCTAAGTACGTCCATTGTAGCTCACAAACTGCCAACCAATCCAACATGTCCGCCGGTAAAACAAAAGTTTTGAAAGTTCAAACCTGACATGAGTTTGCAAATCAAAGAAGAAGTTACCAAACAGATCAATGACAAAGTTCTCCGAGTAGTTGATTACCCGGCATGGTTAGCCAACATTGTACTTGTACAAAAGAAGGATGGGAAGGTCAGAGTCTGTGTCGACTACCGGGATCTCAACCGGGCAAGTTCGAAAGACGACTTCCCCTTGCCAAATATACACATTCTAATTGGAAATTACGCCAAGCATGAATTACAGTCATTTGTGGACTGCTTCGCTGGTTATCATCAAATTTGGATGGATGAAGAAGATGCTGAGAAAACGGCGTTCATTACGCCATGGGGAGTGTACTGTTACAAGATGATACCATTCGGCCTAAAGAATGCAGGGGCCACCTACATGAGGGCCATGACCAGCATATTCCACGACATGATTCACAAGGAGATCGAGGTGTATGTGGATGATGTCATTATCAAATAAAAAAAAAAGCTGCTGACCACATGGAGGATTTGAGGAAGTTCTTCAACAGGTTGCGAAAATACAATCTGAAACTAAACCCCACGAAGTGTGCATTCGGGGTTCCTGCTGGGAAGTTACTGGGGTTTATTGTAAGCCGCCGGGGAATAGAATTGGATCCGTCCAAAGTCAAAGACATTCAAGAACTACCACCGCCAAGAAACAAGAAAGATGTGAATAGTTTCTTGGGGAGGCTTAATTACATCACCCGATTCATAGAACAATCTACAGTTATCTGTGAGCCGATCTTCAAGATGCTGAAGAACGACGCCGCAACTAAGTGGACCGAGGATTGTCAAAAGGCTTTCGACATAATCAAGGAATATTTGTCAACACCGCCAGTCTTGGTACCACATGAGCCAGGTAGACCTCTGTTACTTTACCTTGTCGTGATAGATAGAGCTTTCAGCTGCGTTCTGGGGTAGCATGATGAAACAAGAAGGAAGGAGCAAGCTATTTACTATCTCAGCAAGAATTTCACTCCGTACGAGGCCCGGTATTCTTTATTGGAGCGCACTTGCTGCGCTTTGACTTGGGTTGCTCAGAATCTCAGGCACTACTTCTGTGCCTACACAACATATCTCATATCAAGGATGGATCAATTAAAGTATATCTTTCAGAAGCCCATGCCTACTGGCAAGCTAGCCAAGTGGCAAATCCTGCTGAGCGAGTTTGACATTATCTATGTAACTCAAAAGGCGGTCAAGGGACAGGCATTGGCAGACCATCTTGCTGAGAATCATATGGACGGAGAATACGAACCCCTGTAAACGTATTTTCCTAATGAAGAGGTATCATTCGTAGGAGAAGACATTACAGGATCCTACGGCGGTTGGAGGATGTTCTTTGATAGAGCAGAAAACTTCAAATGAGTTGGTATTGGAGCAGTCCTAGTATCAGAGCCCGGTCAACATTATCCAGTATCCGCTAAACTCAGGTTTCCGTGCACCAACAACATGGCTGAATATGAGGCCTGTATCCTAGGGCTTAACATGGCCATTGACATGAATGTCTAGGAGCTGTTAGTGATTGATGACTTAGACTTATTGGTACATCAGTTTCAGGGAGAATGGGCTACCAAGAATTCCAAGATACTACCCTATCTGCATCATGTTCAAGAGCTAAGAAAGAGGTTCACAAAGATAGAGTTCCAGCATGTCCCCAGAATCCAGAATGAGTCCACCGATGCTTTGGCTACCCTGTCATCTATGATTCAACATCCAAACAAAAATTTCATTGATCCCATCCCAGTGAAGATCCACAGTCAGCCAGCCTACTGTGCCCACATCGAAGAAAAAGTGGACGGAAATCTTTGGTTACATGACATCAAGGAATATTTGGCAAAAGGAGAATACCCAGAGCTTGCAAATGCCACTCAGAAACGCACACTTCGGAGATTGTCCAACAACTTCTTTCATAGCGGAGGAATCCTGTATAGGAGGACTCCCGGCTTGGGGCTATTAAGGTGCGTTGACGCAAAAGAAGCATCAAAACTATTGGAAGAAAATCATGTTGGGACCTGCGGTCCACATATGAACGAGTTTGTATTAGCGAAGAAGATACTCCGAGCGGGTTACTTCTGGATGACCATGGAAGCAGACTGCATCCAGTACGTCCGAAAATGCCACCGGTGTCAGGTACATGGAGATATGATAAAGGTACCTCCGAGTGAGCTTAATGCAACAAGTTCACCATGGCCGTCCACCGCCTGGGGCATGGACGTCATCGGACCAATCGAGCCTGCCGCCTCCAACGGACATAGGTTCATTCTGGTCTCCATTGATTACTTTACTAAATGGGTCGAAGCAGCTTCCTACAAAGCAGTAACCAAGAAAGTCGTAGCCGACTTTGTCCGCGATCGCATTGTTTGTCGGTTCGGAGTTCCGGAATAAGTCATCACCGACAATGGTTCTAATCTCAATAATAACTTGATGAAAGACATAGGTGAAACTTTCAAGATCAAACACAAGAATTCCACAACTTACAGACCTCAGATGAGCGAGCAGCAAGCAGCCCCTTGTATAGGGTGGAAAACTTATCTGACTAATAACGTGAAGAGGGCTGGACGACTGGAATGAGGGCAAGCGGCTCGATCGACAAAAAAGAAGTGCCTTGGGGAAATGCCTACCTTCAGGAGAGGATTACCGAATGAGTTTCAAACCTGTCCTCTTCGCCACTCCCTTGGTTGGGGGCTGTGCCGCCCTGCCTTTCGATCGATACACAGTTGAGGAGGCCGATCACGAGCTGCAGAAGTAGGAATAATGGCACCGGAAATAATATTGTTTCCGTAAAGTAGAAACCCTGAAACAGGTTCAAGAATACCATCAATGTCTACTGGAGGAGCAGCAATGAAGGCAATAATAAATACAGAAGTTGCCGTCAATAAGGTAGGGATCATCAAAACACAATGGAGTTGTTGAGGCCGCTAACAAGAACATCAAGAAGATATTAAGGACGATGATAGAAAGGCACAAGCAATGGCATGAGTAGTTACCATTCGCCTTACTGGGATATCGCACCACGGTTCGTACATCTACTGGGGAAACCCCCTACATGATGGTTTACGGTACAGAGATTGTTATTCCTGCTGAAGTCGAAACATTCCATCTCTGAGAATTATACAAGGGGATTAGCTCAGCGGTGCAGAATGGGTAAAGAGCCGTTATGAGAAGCTTGCCCTCATAGACGGGAGGAGAATGAATGCAGCTTGTCATGGTCAGCTATATCAGAACAGAATGACCAGAGCCTTCAACAAGAAAGTCAAGACAAGACGATTCACACCAGGGCAGCTGGTGTTAAAGAAAATATTTCCACATCAAGATGAAGCCAAAGGAAAATTTTCTCCCAACTGGAAAGGCTCGTACATGGTTCACAGAGTGCTGACAGGAGGAGCACTCATACTTGCAGAAATGGACAGAGAAGTTTGGCCAAAACCAATCAATTCAGATACAGTCAAACGCTACTATGTGTAACTCTTTATGGTTTTGTCAACAATGTAAATCAAATTATGCCTGAACTGATTCCTGTTTAAGAGGGGATACATAGGAAGCCCTATGGGTTTGGTCACAATTCAATAAAAATCTCATTTTCCCCATAATTGGAAACTGGCCCTCAAAATTTTGAAGCAAGTTCAACCGATCGCCGCACGAGCAATAGTCAGAAGTATTCACCTATCAAACTGGGGCAGAATTTTGAGGAGGACCCTCAAAATTCCGTGGCAGGAGAGGTTGCAATGTCTCGAACCGCATCAAGGTCGTCGGTTCATCTAAAATTATTTTAGATTATATGCTTATATTATATTTTTACAAAATCATGCATATCTATTTTTGAAACAGCTTGTTTAGCAAACGCTACCCCAATGATACAAACAATATCATCATTATCAAGCAAACGAGTCAAGTAAAGCCAGCGGGAATGCGAACTAACCTTTCCCTTACAGAACTCACGATTTTTCTTTGGATGAAGGCACAAAGATCGCAAAGGCCCCAAAAACATACTATTCATCCAAAGGACATATGTTTCTTAAAGAAACGCTTCTCAAACTCGTCGCACATGTCAACATTTCTTATCAACATAAACGACGCTTCATTATTGCAATACTCACAACAATCATATCGCCGCAATTTATCATCAGCTAAGAACTCCTATTGTCATTTCATTTCTTGCATAAGGCTACCATTCTGCCTTCCGAGGTTAAACGCTACCTCCATCATCATTTACATTGCATAAGGCTTCCTTTCTGCCTTCCGAGGTTAAACGCTACCTCCATCTGCATTTACATTGCATAAGGCTACCTTTCTGCTTTCCGAGGTTAAACGCTACCTCCATCTGCATTTACATTGCATAAGGCTACCTTTCTGCTTTCCGAGGTTAAACGCTACCTCCATCTGCATTTACATTTCATAAGGCTACCTTTCTGCCTTCTGAGACTAAATGTTGTCTCCATCTGCATTGCATAAGGCTATTATTTTGCCTTCCAACTTGCATAAGGCTACCTTTGTGCCTTCCGAGACTAAAACATTGTCTCCATCTGCATTGCATAAGGCTACTATTCTGCCTTCCACTTGCATAAGGCTACAATTCTGCCTTCCGAGACTAAACGCTGTCTCCATCTGCATTTATATCTTGCATAAGGATACCTTTCTGCCTTCCGAGGTCAAGCTCTACCTCCATCTGCATTTGCATAAGGCTACGATTCTGCCTTCCGAGGCTAAATGTTGCCTCCCATTTACTTTTCAAAGCAGCTGTTGTCTCTGTCAATATTTACGTCGCTTCCTTTCAGGCTATGCTCTGCCCTTAGATTCGCAAGATCCATTGTGTTATCATCATGCTAGTGCATTTTCATGGGCTGAAATATCGCCAACCTATCCAAAGGCGTAATCATTCGGAGGCACCATCTTCATGACCCGAGAACACCATGTCATGGCCCGAGGATCTCTTTTATCAGTTTACATATCATTATTCAAAGGCATCATGGTTCGGAGGCACCATCTTCATGGACCGAGAACATTATTTCATGTCCTGTGAATCCTGCATCAAGCAATTCATAGTCCAACGGGAATTTGCATCATGTTTAAATTATGCACGATATATGCTTGTATTGTTCATTTTTAGGTAATCCGGCTAGCAACAGCCATCCAGGCAGGAGCAGTCCCGCTCCAGTTCTCCTAACTACCCCGTAAGCCATCTTGTTCACCCCACCTTGCACCTTGCGTCTGTCCTTATAAAACCTTGTCGGTATACTTCACCGGTGACTCCTGAACTACATACGGCCTGATTCCTGTGAAACCAGGGATATGTAGGTAGCTCAGAAGCCAGGGTGTGGCCTAAATGTTTCAAACTATTTCCGCTCGGTCAAAATCGGCCATCATATCTTTACCCCACAACTCTTTCATCCTTTCCGGGTAAAGAGGGGTAGCTATTGATACCCAATTTTTTCTCAAAATTATTTTCAAACTTGCATATTACATTCAAAGTCACTTTTCATAACGATTGGTATTTTCCCATAATTTTTCATATTTTTATCAAATTATTTTCCTATTTCTTTAGTACTTTATATTCAATAATTATTCATAAGTTGTATTATAAAAAAATTTAAAACGCTTCCCAGCTCAATGTATCATTTTTGACCCTATTAGTATTAATTGTTTCACAAATTACTGATTAGGAATTATTTAGCTATAATTACACTAATTTTGCAACTATGGCCTAATTGTGCACTTATGCTATTTTAATTCTAAAATTAGTCGTTTTATATTTTTATATTAGCCAATTACCTTAAATTTCACTTACTTAGCATTAATCTCATTTTTTATACAATTATTAGCTATTTTTATTAATTATTTATCTATTTAATGGGTATTTAGCAGCTAGCCATATTTATTTAAATTATAGCCCAATTCTAACCCAACCCACCTGATTTATGTAACCCACTTGACCCATCCCAAAACCCAAATTCTTACCCGGCCCTACCCCACAAACAATCTGAGCCGTTGATCAAATTAAATTAACGGCCCAGATTGGTGTTACCATAATTAACCCCTAACCAAACCCCCCGACCCCTCTCATTTTTCCCATTCGTCTCACATCTCTCTACTCTTCTCTCTCTCTCTCTCTCTCTCTCTCTCTCTCTAGTATCTTCTAGAGACTTCGGTTTCTTCAGGTTTTGATGAACCCCTCATCTTCTCCGGCCATCCCTTTGCCGGAGACCTTGAAACCTTCACCCCTTTTGCCTCTCATGACTCTCCTATGCCGGTAATGTCATCCCTAAGATCCTCAAAGGGCGAGAACCTGTCTGCTTACACCCATGGTGTCCCTGTTTACTTCAAGCCTCCAAAAGCTTGACTTCGAGAAAGGTCTATGACCTTTGAGGCTCGAGACAGTGTTGTTCGAGGTTCTTTTCGTCTTCTCTGAGGTTTTTTGTAAAACCATAATATTTGAAACTTCCTATTCTCTTAGATCTACACTAGATACGTGCTTATTATGAGTCACTATGATGTTTTCCTTAAAGTTTTCTATCTTTCAAGCAAGTTTTCACTTAGGGTTTTTAAAACCTTTTCCTCAAAAAATGATTTCCTCAAAGTTTAAATGGTTTTGCTCATATGCTTAAACGGTTTTGTTAGATATCATTTTGTTATCATGATTTATTATGTCAAAACTTTAGTTTTAACACTGTATTCTAAATCCTGAGTATGTCTTTATTGATTTGCTCTTTCGATTTGTATCTGTGTCTGTTTCCCCATGAGTAATCCCTGATTCTCCCTGTGATTTTACCCTATCGTACTTATTAGGGTTTATAACTATTCACCTCCTTGCTTATATCACGATTACCCTTGTGATTCTGATTTTTTGTCTATTACTTGTTTGTTGCACTCATGCTCATAATGTCATATGTGCTGGTCTGAATCCCTGATTCTATGTGATTATTACTTTGCTATGCTATTGGATCTTAGGCTCTATTGCTTCTTTCCTGATGTGTGTTTATCCTGCTTGAATCAGTACCATTTTTGAGATTTTTGAATCCCTGAATGATTGTGAGTAGTACTATACTGATTTTCACACGACACTCTCTATTGATTCTGCATGTTTCCTTAAATACATGAGGCTTTCCCTTAATTAGTACTAATTTCGGATCCCTGATCCCTGTGATTGATACCCTTTACTGATTTCCGACCTTGGAATTATTTTCCTGCCTTATTGAGTGGTGGACTGCAATATTTACTAATCCTCAACATTGTTTCCTTAATTAAAACTTTCTGAACCTAGCCCTAATTACATGTTCTGTAATTATTTCCTTATTTATACACTGATCTCTTTCCTCATTTGTTACCTGTCTATTACCGTTTGAAGTTAACTCCCTTAATTAAGGGAGTACTTGTACTGATTGTTGCACTAATTGATTTTGAGTTCCATGATTACTGGACAATTGGACTCCTACCTTATTTACCTAGCCTTCAAACTGTTATATATAGGCTCTCTTTAGGACAGACTCTACGGACGAACACTTGTGGTTCAAAGCTATCTCTCTTACACCTAAACACTCTGCTTCTTTTGTGCTACTTGCTACTGTCTATTGTTAGCCGGCTACAAGCTAATTGTGCTATCCCTTGCTCATTCTATGTCTACCATTTCCTCTACTGGTATGTCTTGATTTCAATTCAAGTCTCAAAAACAACATGATTCTTTTATTATTGAAATTCATCTTGTTCCTAGCTTGCTTTTACCTATGGTTCTGCTGTTCAACTTGCAACTAATATGTCTGTTTTCATGACCTATTAACATGTCCCTTAATGTGTCCCCTCCCTTAGACTCATCATGTTCATATCCCTTTTAGGTTCTACTTCAATGTTTCCCTGATGATAGTCTAGACCTCTGTATGGTAATGTGGCTTGCATTTTGTGATTGCTTTGTTCCTGTGTAGTTTTGAAATGCCTATTATACCTTAGACTTTGAACCCTTGAGGATCTCTCTGATTCTGAATTCATGTGTGACTCTACCTACTGTGTGCTTACACTTACATGCTTCATGTTTGTCCCCCAATCCCCCATTACCCGGCGTGTGGTTGCTGAACTTATCTTAGTCCTTGTTCTGTGTGTGTTGTTTGTTCTGGCTGCCTTACCATTTTCAAAACTATTCTCATTGCATAAATCTTCTACTACTCTTTTTTCAAAACTTATCTTTAACTAATCTTTCCTGTTTAAAAGTTGTCTTTCCTATTAAATCCCTTTCAAAACCTTTTCAAACTCACCCATGGCACTTCACTTTATTCCTAGATTCTTAAGTTCCACCCCCTCAGTGTGAGCACTACTTTGGGAACCTCTTGGGTTCCCTCTGAACTTTGACACACTGAGGCTGGTATTTCCCCACTACACATGTTTAACTCTTGATGACTATGTCTGGGTGCGAGCATTGCCCGGAAGCCCCTGAGGTCTTAGGGAACTTTGACACACCCGGACTATAAAAGGCTATGAAACACTAAAGGCATTGAGGTTGGAGGATCTGGGCCTAAATGAAGGATCCCTACAGAAATAACTTCTTATTTTTCTTTTGGTTATGTAATTTATGATTTCTGGTCTGTAATAATTTGTAAACAAATATTTGGAGTTGGATAGTGAAAACGGGTGGGAATATGCATGCTATAGTATAGGTACGAGTAGAAATCATGCCTATAGGTTTACTTTCCCCATATGTGAAATAGTAACCATGTCTAGGTACAACAAGCATGCCATACATATCATATTGCTCATCTTTATTGCATTCAACATCTCATTACACTTAGAAATCCTGTTTATAGGGTGAATAACGACAACAAAAATGGCTATCACAATATTTCTGCTCATGTTTCATATTCTGAAATGTCACTTAGAAATCCTACCATAGGGCTAATAAACAAAACTGCTACCATGTGATTCTTGCTATGTGGTCTGAAATGTGATCTATAACAAAAATTGCGATCCTATCTTACCATGCTATAGAGATCCTGCTTTAGGTAAACAACGATTAAAACTGTCATTTTGCCTATCTGGAAACTATGTGTAATTCATGCATTTAGAATATCCTGCTTAGGTCTAGCATCATTTTGCGTTCTCTTTTTGCGTTAGATATCAAGCCTCCTAGGACTACATTTGTATTCGTCTAAGCACCCCCTAGCCTGGTTAAGGATTGAAACAGACTCACCTATATTTGCTAATTATTTTCCTAAAATTTGGGAGCCTAGAACAGTAGGACTTGAGCAAAATCTTTTTATGGTAATCAATATGCCTAGGGAAGCCTTAGGTGCTAAATCTGTTTAGGAATTGCAAGTATATTCCTTTATACATACTATTTGACTAATAACAGGTTAAAATCAGTAGTTAGGAATTGGTAAAATTCCTTCTCTAAAATTCAGTAATAAAATTGCCTCGCTATTGCATTCTCGCCTAGATATCATGCCTTAGGTTCTGAAGTTAAAAAGGCCCTACTTGTGTTTGAGTAGTGCTAATTATGGGCATAACCTGTGGAGGAATACTTGGGCCTCATATCTGCTCTTATTTGTTTTACCCTTATTTGCAGTCCGAATTGTCTTTGCTTGTCACTTAGAATCTTGTCCTTTAAACCTAGGGGTCAGCCTAGTACCTCCTTTTAGGATAGTAGTCCTAGCCTTCTCCGGGACTGATAGATTGGGACGGGTAATAGCATGCAATAGAGTTCGTGACCAACACACGTTTTAATTACCTTCACGGGGTGGGAAAGGGTAGAATATGGACATGATGATCGGTGCGCTAATCCACGTGTAGCCCCTCTATGAGGAGTGTCTATCGGGCATTGCATTGATGTGATCCATATTGTTTTAAACCTAGGATATCTTTTCTCTCAAAATGTTTTTATTAGTTCTTTCGAAATTTAATAACTTCAATGCTTATTTGAAATCCCCTCTTACTTGAGCCTTTACTTGTTATTTGCTTGTTGTACAAATTCACGAAAACCATTTGGCCTGGAACCACTTTGTGGATCCTGAGGGGTGCCTAACACCTTCCCCTCGTGATAATTTCAAGCCCTTACCCAATCTTTGGTAATGCAAACTAGTCTCATGAGTTAATTACTCTAGGTGCCCTAACACACCTTAAAATCGTTAGGTGGCGACTCTTCTTTTTTTAACCCTCTTCCTTCAAAAGGAGTTGTCATAATGTCACGAACTCGATCTCCTCTAAGGGGAAAAGGGGGGGGGGGGCGCGACATTATTCATTATATTTCATGAGTTTTCAACCTAGAATCTAGGATTTCCATAGTGGAAATTGGGGGTTTGGGTAGAATTCGGGATTTTTGCATAATTGGAATTTAGACATCGAATTGAGGTCGAATTTTGAAACAAATTACATACTTGGGCTCGGGGGTGAATGAGTTTTGGTCCGAACCTCAGGGTTTGACCAAGCGGGCCCGGGGTCAATTTTTTACTTTTTGGGGGAAAGTTTGGGAAATCTATATTTATGTATTGTAATTGATTCCTTTAGCAATAATCGATATTATTTAGTCAATTGTGGATAGATACGAGTGTTTCGGAGGCGAATTCTAGAGGAAAGGATGTGGTTGACCATTGAATGACCTTCGGAGCGTTGTAAGTGTTGTGTCTAACCTTGACTTGAGGGAATTAGGAACCCTCAACCTATTTTCTATATGAAATTCATGTGAGCGGCGTATATGTGAGGTGACAAGTACTTATGCGCCGCCAATTTATCTGTTTTTTCATGTTTCTTTCCCGTTCTTCTCATATTATTTCTTTCCCCGCCTTAGCTGTTACATGCTTTACTTGTATTCCCATGCCTAATTGCTACTTGTTAGACATTGTTTCCCTCTGTTAATGGTAGTAGTTACTTCGTAGTTTCATTATCTCCTATTATTTTCTTAAGCTGGTTTATCAGTACTTTTATGGTATATTTTGAATTGGTCTCGCTGAGTAGTATTATTTGTGTGAACTTTCATAGTGTAAAAGATTCCTATTTGTTCGGTTCGAAGTTTAAGTATTGTGAAGGGTTATGTGATTTGAATTGTGAAATTAGTATACATACTGAGTAATTGATATTGATATGGTGGGATCGGGTTGCACGCCGCAAAATGTGGAATAAGGATGATATATTGAGGAGGAATAATGGTGAATTGGTGTTGTACGGTGGGATCGGGTTGCACGCCGCAACAAGTGTAATAAGGGTGGATTGTTTGGTGAAATAAAGGTGAACTGTGATTGTGATTATTGTGATATGGTGGGATCGGGTTGCATACCGCAACACTTTTGGTTTACATTCTGTTGTGTATTTTATTATGAGGAAATAAGGGAGGAATATGATATGTACGGTGGGATCGGGTTGCGCGTCGCAACAACTTATGTGTTTATGCTTTCCCTACACTGAGTTAGTTGTATGGTATTCTTATTTTCCTTTAAGTATTGGTAGTATCTGAACGCTGTTGAATTTCTTCTACGAGTTGTGGTTATTTCTTGCAAGTTACTGCTTATTTATTTTTTGTCTTCCCTTTTCTGATTAAATTATATATACTGTGTACATGTTGTAATATGAGAGACCCGTCGTAGCCTCGTCATTCTTTCGTCGAGCTTAGGCTCGGCACTTACTAGTACATGGGGTCGGTTGTACTGATACTGCACTCTATACTTCATGTGAAAATTTTGGAGCTGGTCCGAGCTAATCGTGAGGTGGTTGTAGGATCCACCTGATAGGAGACCAAAGGTAGACCTGTCGGTGTCAGCAGGCCCTGGAGTCCCCTTCTATACATCATACTTTACTGTTTCTTTATTTCGAAAACAATTGTATTTCTTCCAGACATTTACTTGTAGTGAAATCTTAGACGTTCGTGAATTGTGACTCCAGATTCTGGGTAGTAGTATATATATTTGAAGTTGTTATATATATTTCCGCGATCATTTCGACTTGTTAGCTAATTTGTTGTTAATCACTGAAAATGTAAAAGAATTGGCTAATGATCCTCTAACGTTGGCTTGCCTAATAAGTGTAATGTTAGGCGCCATCACGACCCCGACGGTTGAAATTCCGGGTCGTGGCACATTTTCTTTCCCTTGAGGGACTAGAGAGACTTAATATCACCCATTCATGGCCATTACATTCATATTTCTCCATATTTTTTATCATTGCCATTCTTTGAATCCCTTCAACTCTTCTACTATCACTTTTTTGCATTTTTCCTTTTGTTCTTTTCTTTTCTTTGCCTTTTCTTCTCATCATTTCTTTTTCTCTTTTTGTGCCTTGATACCTTTTTCAATATCTTCGTCCCTCCCCCAAAATTACACTTTTAGCCATTTGTTTCACATGAGTGCTTAAGGAAAGCTCGGGTGCCAAGAGAGGGTCACACTAGAACGGGTAAAGGCTTGTAACATGGCTTTCAAATGAGAAAGGCTAAAAGCTCGAAAAGGTTGACTAGGGATGACATCATTGTAGGCAATAGCAAACTCAAAAGGGCCAAGGAAAGCCTACAATCACTTCTCAAGCCAAGCAAAACTTAGGATTTCGCCTTGAAACACATTTGGGGAAAGTTTTAGACCTTTAGCATAGGTACTTGGACTAACAAAAAAGCAACTCACCTCTCATGCAATTGGATTGTTAAGAGTTGAGGGCCCAAAACGACCACATTCCAATTTGAAAATCACTATGGTTCAATTAAACCACTCGATGGTTGCCAAAGTCAACACAAGAGTCACAAAGTCTCTAACTAGAGTTATTTCTTTCAAAAACAATATTTTTAACCTTAAGCACGTAGTTAAGTGTGTTGGTACCAAATGAAGCGCGATTGACTCTTTGATCATGACTCAATTAGGTCTTTTTATGTAATGACCCGGTCCGTCGTTATGTAAAACCTGCATTTAAAATTGTTGTTATTGACTTATTATAGATTGGTTATAATGTATTTGATGTATTAGAGTTGATAGGCTTGAAACCGAATGGTTGTAGTGAGAGTTCAGTCAATTAGCCTTTGAAAATAGCCTCAAAATGGGAAAAGTCAATTAAGAGTTGACTTATTGGTAAACAACCCCGGAATGCGGATTTTATTGCTCGGATAGCTTCGTTAGGTGAATTGGAACTTAGGAGTGTGTTCGAAATATTTTTTTGATGTTCGGTGTAGAATTAGGTTGAATCGGCAAAAGTTAGTTTTTGGCGATTTTCGGTCGGTAGTGGAAAATAGGCTATCGGGGTCGGAATGGAATTCCGACAGTTGGAACAGGTTCGTTATGTCATTTTGGATGTGTCTGCAAAATTTTAGATTAATTGGAGTTGGTTTGGGTAGTTTCGGCATCGTTGGCGGAATTTAGGAATTTCAATGTTCATAGGCTTGAATTCGATGGGTTTTTGGAGTTTTGATGTTGTGTTTGGTGTTTTAAAGGCTCGACTAAGTTTCAATAATCATATATGGTGTGTTGGTATGTTTGGTTTGAGTCCCGAGGGGCTCGGGATTGATTTCAGGTGTTGAACGGAGAGTTGAGCTTAAGAAATTGCAGCTGAAGCTGCTGCTATTAATGTTTCCGCACCTGCGGAAGTTGGGTCGCAGGTGCGGACCCGTAGGGGCGGATAAGGGCTCGCAGGTGCGGAGAGTTGACTGGGCAGGTGGAAAGACCGCAGGTGCGATGGTTTGGTCGCACCTGCGAGGTCGCAGGTGCGGAGGATGAGTCGCAGGTGCGAGGTCTGGAGTTTTAAGTGAAAACCGCAGGTGCGGTGGAAATGTCTCACCTGCGAAGCTGCAAGTGTGATGGAGAGGTCCCTGCTGCGATGAGGCCTGGGCAGAAAGTATAAAAGCCCTCCTTCGTGAATTTTGGTCTTCTTCCACATTATTTCATACGGGTTTGAGACTTTTTGAAGGGTTTTGGAGAGGGAATTCACTAGTTCTTCGAAGAGGTAAGATTCTTGGACTCTAAACTCATTAATATACGATTAAAAGTCGGGTTTATGGTGGAATTTTGGGGAAAATCAGTGGAAAAAGGGGTAGTTAGGGCTTGGGTTTAAGAGAGTGAAAAATTGGGAGTTGAGGGACCATTTGGGCTCCGATTTCAGTGTTCTTGGTATGTATGGACTCGGGGAAAGATGAGGGTTCTCGGGGTGTAAAATTTATCGAGTTCCGAGGCGTGGGCCCGAGGGCCGGGTTTTGACAAATTTCGAGATTTTTAGTGTTTTTGGTAAATTTTGATTGGGATTCACTCCTTAGCACATTGTAATGATGTACATTTGATTGTTGATAGATTTGGAGCGCTCGGAGGCCAAAATTCGAGGCAAGGGCACTGCGGAGTAGTCTTTTAGCCGGTTTTGAGGTAAGTAACGTCTTCAACCTTGGAACTGAGGGTTCGAAACCCCAAGTTATCTGGTAATTGTTGTTGATTAAGGTGACGCACTAGCCAAGTGACGGGCATATGGGCGTACACCGAATATTTGTGTCCTGGCTCACCCCAGGGTGCTGTCTAATAGTTGTTTCACACTGATACTCGTACTGTAAGGGTTATAAATCCCTTAAACCTAGTAGGAATCATGATAAGCATAATGGCCAAGGTTTCACACCGATATATTAAGACCAGAATGGTCAGTTATTACTGTCTCTAGCTGTGATTATTACTTGCATATGTTCAGTCCTATCATGGTACATTTTTTCATGCTCAGTCTCGATAATTGTTAGTTATTTCTATCTTATTCTTGTTTGGGATGATTTTCATGCATTGAGAGCATTGTGAGTGAGGCTGAAAAGTATTGACTGAACAAGGCCTAGGGCCGTATTGTGAGACAGTTATGAGATCGGACTGCACCCCGCAGCGATTCTTGAATCATGCCTTCGTTGGCTTGATATAGTGCTTGGGCTTATAGGAGCCCCTCCGGAGTCTTTACACCCCCAGTGAGCGCACATATATTGAGGGATGGATCTTCCCTGGGCATGGATCTTGTCCGAAGCTATATGGTATATTGAGGGATGGATCTTCCCTGGATACGGATCTTGTTCGAGTGTTACGTTCCGGAGATGGATCTTCTCTGGGGG
>ML250535.1:41092-59117 GCA_005239495.1 Nicotiana undulata
TACAAGGGGGGAAAAAAAAAACAACAAAAAAAAAAAAAAAAAAAAAAAAAGGGGGGGGGGGGGGGAATGAGAAAATATTACTGTCACAACCCCAAAACTACTGGGTCATGATGGCGCCTATCTTGATACTAGGCAAACCCATATTCACATGTAGAACATAAAATGATCTTTGTTCACTTTACCAATAAATATAATATTTCATAAACATCTGGTTGAAACATTAAAAATAAAGATGATAAGTCAAATTCTAAACACCGCCTAGAAATCCCGGAGTCACTAGGTCACGAGCATCTAAGAGAATACATGAATCCGACGCAAAAATCTTTAATAAAAATAAAGTCCAAGGAGTACAGTTGCTAAAGAAAATATGAAGGAGAAGCAGGGTTGCGGATGCATGCAGCTACCTTGCCCAAATCTCCGTGAAAATCCTTGGTCATGCAGGCAGCACTCCACTCTCACACCTCAATCTGCACAGGGTGTAGGGAATAATGTGAGTACGCCAACTCAGTAGTAATTAAATTAAATAATGTCTAAGGCTATGAAACACGTAAAACAGTCATCAATGCACATTAAATGAATTCCTTCTTTCTGAAACACAGATACGATATCTTGTAACATTTAAAAATTGATTTCAGTAAAATATCGTTTGAAAATGTACCTTTTCAAATTTCCATAGGAATCAAAATGATTCAGTATATAAAATGATAGAGTTCATAAACAGCCTTTCAGATGAAAACATGTATCATAAACTGCCCCTTGGGCATCTCATCACTCAGTATCAGTCACTCAGCATGCCTCACAATTACTCGGTATCAGCCCCTCGGTCTACCTCACAGTCACTCATGCCTCCCAATCACTCACCACTCGGCACTCGACACTCGCACTTAGTAGGTACCTGTGCTCACTGGGGTTGTACAGATTCCGGAGGGGCTCCTACATCCCAAGCGCTAACATCAGGCCATCTCGTGGCGTAATCACTCAAGCTCTTGGCCTCTCACATAACATGAACAATGTAACATACTGCGGCGCACAACCCAATCCCAAAATATCCTTACAACATAGGACCTCGGCCTCACTCAGTCAGAAACCTCTCAAAAGCCACTCAGGCTATCAATCACAAGGGGTACTCGACCCAAAATCAGCTAAACATGATATGACTAAGTGTAAATCATAAATCAATATAGTGAGGAATAGCAGTAAAAAGCCCCCAAGGGGTCCAAACAGGTCGGCACAAGGGTTCAAACATGGCGTACAACCCAAAATATAGTAATAACCTTAAAACATGAACTATCATATGATTTATAATCAAATACGCAACCTAATAGTTGCTATGGGACGGACCAAGTCACAATCCCCCAACGGTGTACGCCACACACTCGTCATCTAGCATGTGCAGCACTCCAAAACAGTGATATAATGTGAAGTCCGGGGTTTCATACCCTCAGGACAAGATTTACAGTCATTACTTACCTCAAACCGGTCAAAATACTAATTCACGATACTCTTGCCTCTCGACTCGGCCTCCAATTGCTCTGAATCTAACCAAAACCAGATTAATATTATCAATATATGCTAAAGTAACAAAGCCCAATAAAAAACTATCAATATTAACAAAAAATCACGAAATTGGCCAAACCCGACCCCCCGGGCCCACATCTCGGAATTCGATAAAAATCACATCAAAAGAATCCTCATCATCCCACGAGTCTATATATACCAAGAACATCAAAATAGAACCTTAAATGGCCCCTCAAATCCACAATTAATGTCTTCAATTGTAAGCCCTAATTCTCCAAATTTTAGAGTTTAAATCCCACTAATTTCATGCCTAATTTGTTAGAAATCACCACAGAATCGAGTATTGAATTCGAAAACCTTACCTCCAAGTGTTTCCCTTCGATTCCCTCTTCATTACCTCTCAAAAAGCTTCAAAGCCGTTCAAAAATGGTGAGAAATGGGCTAAAAATCGCGAAGATAGCTTTTTATACTTTCTGCCCAAGTGCTCCCTTCATCGCGATCGCGCCTCACGATTGCGGAGCACAAAAATGGACTGCCCCTCGACTTACCCTACGCGATCACGGAACAACCCACACGATCACAAAGCACTAATTTTCCAACTCACGCGATCGCGACATTTCCCACGCGATCGCGTAGAAACAATCTCACCCCTGCCCAACTAAGTGTCACGACCCCAAATCTCAACTGGTCGTGATGGCGCCTATCGTAATACTATGATAGCCAATTCACTGAAAATAACATAATCATTTTCCATTTAATACATAAAATATCCGAATTTTTCACAATAATTTTGTTTCTTAAGCATTTCAAAACAATAAAAATGATTAGAACATCTAAACACAGTCCCAATATCTGGAGTCAACCGTCATGAGCATCTAAGAAGTGATACAGTCTAATACAAATCATCTACTACAACAAGTCTGGGAAGTAAAGTAAAATGTCAGATTAGGAAGGAGAAAGAGTAGGTTGCGGACGCCGAGCAACTACCTCACAATCTCCGAACAATGCTCCAAATGGGGTAGCTCAACTATCGCCCTGCCCCAGTACCTGAATCTGCACACAAGGTGCATAGAGTAACGTGAGTACGCCAACTCAGTAAGTAACCAAAGTAACTAAAAACTTGAGTGCAGTGACGAGAATTTAAACTTTATAATTTCATAAACATAAGTACCAGTAAAGGTAATAGATCAAGTCAAGAGTCCACATTTACCAAAGATTTCACAAAAACTCCAGTTTTTCCGTTTAAACTTGTATAAAACATTAACCAACATTTATCAAAGAGGCTCAGTGTAAAGAAAAGTGAAAACAGTAGTTTCATAAAAATATCAGCCACTCGAGCACAGTGTCACTCACAAATAAAGCCTCTCGGGCAAGCCTCTCAGTCACTCGTGACTCTTCTCTCATAAGTCAATGCTCACACTCAGCACTTTCACTCATCAGGTATCATATAAAAACTGCTGCGGTGTTCAGCCCGATCCATATAATAACTCGATGTAGTGTGCAGCCCGATCCATAATAGTAACCCACTGCGGCGTGCAACCTGATCCATACTAGTCGACTGCGCTCACTGGGGGTGTACAGACTCCTGGAGGGGCTCCTACAGCCCAAACGATATATTTCTGCGACGTGCAGCCCGATCAAATATATATATATATATATATATATATATATATATATATATATATATGATGCGGCATGCAGCCCAATCCATAACTATCCTCACAAACTCGGCTCTCGGCCTCACATAGTCATCCTCTCAAGCCACTCGGGCAACTCATCTCAACATCACGGGACTCAGCCCAAAATACCTCACAGTATTCTAAAACAATGTGATAACAGTGAAATAGCAACAAGTAATAAACATGACTGAGTTTATAAAATTTCTATCAAAAATAGTGTGAGAATAGTGTAAAAATACCCCTGAGGGTCTAAACAGATCGGCACAAGGCCCCAAATATGGCATATTGCCCTTAATAAAATATAAGCCTAAAAAATACAGGATATCTTATGATTTCAAATCAAGTACGCGGCTTAATAGTCGCTACGGGACAAAACAAGTCACAATCCCTATCGGTGCAGGCCCACACGCTCGTCACCTAGCATGTACGTCACCCCATTTACCAAAACAATATAAAATACCGGGGGTTTCGTACCCTCAGGTCTAGAGTTACAATTGTTACTTACCTCAACCCGGTCCAAAAACTACTCCGCAATTTTCTTGCCCCTCGAATCGGCTCCCAAATGCTCTGAGTCTATCAAAATCAGATTAATAACATCAAAATATGCTAGGAAGACGAAACCCATTAAAAAATTATCAAAATTAGGCACAATTCCTGAAATTGGCCAAACCCGACCCCCGGGCCCACGTCTCGAAATTCGATAAAAGTCACAAAACCGGAATACTTATCCTCCCACGAGTCTATACATACTAAGAACATCAGATTCGGACCCCAATAGCCCCTTCAATTCCTCATTCAAAGTCTCTAATTCTTTTCCAAGCCCTAACGCCCGAATTAGCACTGAGTTTTCAAAATAATTCACCCTAAATCAGTCCAAAAATTACATAGGAATGAGATTTAGGTTCAAATATCTTACCTCAATGAAGTCCTCTTGATTTCCTCCTTCAAAACCCTCTCCCAAAGCTTAATCCCGGATGAAATATTGAAGAAAATGGCTCAAAATCGCGAAAGCAGGTCTATATACCCTTCTGCTCAGTGGTCCCGCACCTGCGTCCACTTACGCGCACCTGTGGGCGACACTCAAAAACCCAACCTCCGCACCTGCACTCAAGTTTCCGCATTTGCGGTTTCGCAGGTGCGGTAAACACCTCGCACCTGCGGAACTTCTCAGACAGCCAAAATTCCGCATTTGCGGATCCTTGTCCGCACCTGCGGCTCCCCTTCCGCAGGTGCGGAAAAACCAGAAACTCTCACACCAGCAGCTTCAGCTGCATTTTCTCAACTCCAAACCTTCCGACGACCATCCAAAATCAACACGAGCCCATCGTGACCCCAACCAAAAACACAAACAAGTCATAAATGATTACCCGGACTTAGTCGAACCCTCGGAACACCCAAAATAACATCGAAACTCCAATTCAACCCATGATTCAAGCCTATGATCCCTAAAACTTCTGAAAATCACCAACAATGCCGAAACCATCCAAAACACATCCGAATGACCTGAAAATTTACACACACGTCTAAAATGACATTACGAACCTACTCCAACTTCCGGAATTCTATTCCGACTCCGATAGCCTATTTTCCACTGCCGATCGGAAACCGCCAAAAACTAACTTTCGCCAATTCAAGCCTAATTCTACATCGGACATCAAAACCACATTCTGAACTCACTCCTAAGTCCCAAATCACCTAACGAAACTATCCGAGCCATAAAATCCGCATTCCGAGGTTGTTTACCAAATAGTCAACTTCAGGTTGACTTTTCTAACCATAAGGCCAACTTAAGAGAGACTAAGTGTCTCATTTATCACCACGACCACTCCGAACCCAAACCAACCAACCCAACAAAACACACAAGAGTTGAACCACACAAAATGAAAGCAGGCATAGGGGAAACGGGGATTGACCTGAAAATTTGCACACACATCCAAAATGACACTTGAACCTGTTCCAACTTTCAAAATTCCATTTCGACCCCGATAGCCTATTTTCCACTGCCGACCGAAAATCGCCAAAAATGCAATTTCGCCATTTAAAGCTTAATTCTACTTGCGACCTCAAAATAACATTTCGGACACACTTCTAAGTCCCAAATCACCTAACGAAGCTATTCGAGCCATAAAATCCGCATTTCCAAGTAGTTTACCTATAAGTCAACTCCTAGTTCACTTTTCCAACTATAAAGCTAACTTAAGAGACTAAGTGTCTTATTTCTCACCATACCACTCCGAACCCGAACCAACCGACCCCACAAAACATAATTAAGCTAAGCAACACATGATAAAGCAGAAACAGGGAAATGGAGGCTAATCTCACGAAATGACCAGCCGGGTCGTTACATTCTCCCCCTCTTAAACAAACGTTCGTCCTCGAACGAGTCTAGAAACATACCTGGAGTCTCAAATAATTGAGGGTATCTGCTCTGCATCTCCCGACCGGTCTCCCAGGTGGCCTCCTCCACCGGCTACCCTCTCCACTGCACCTTCACTAAATCTATATCCTTAATCCTCAACCTTCTGACCTGACGACCCAAAATAGTCACTGGTTTTACCTGACAAGACATATCACCCTCAAGCTGAACTGTGCTGAAGTCCTAAACATGAGACGGGTCACCAACATACTTCCAGAGCACGGAAACATGGAATACCGGATGAAAACTCGATAAGTTGGGTGGAAAAGAAAGTCTATAATCCACCTCTCCAACCCTCTGAAGCACTTCAAAAGGCCCAATGAACCAGGGACTCAACTTGCCCCTCTTCCCGAACCGCATAACACCCTTCATGGGTGACACCTTCAGTAGAACCTTCTCCCCAACCATGAAAGACACATCCCGGACCTTTCAGTCAGCATAGCTCTTCTGCCTAGACTGCCCGTGCGAAGCCGCTCCTGAATCGACTTCACCTTATCCAACGCATATTGTACCAAATCTGTGCCTAATAGCCTGGCCTCTCGCGGCTCGAACCAACCAACCGGAGATCTACATCTCCTACCGTATAAAGATTCATACGGAGCCATCTGAATGCTCAACTGATAACTATTATTATATGCAAACTCCGCGAGTGGCAGAAACTGGTCCCATGAACCCCCAAAATCAATGACACAAGCACGCAACATGTCCTCCAAAATCTAAATAGTGCGCTATGACTACCCGTCCGTCTGACGATGAAATGCTGTGCTCAGCTCAACCTGAGTACCTAACTCTCTGTGCACGGCCCTCCAAAACTGCGATGTGAACTGAGTACCTCTGTAAAAAAATGATAGAAACTGGGACACCATGCAACCGGACAATCTCCCGGATATAAATTTCAGATAACCACTCCGAAGAATAAGTAGTACCAACAGGAATGAAGTGCGCGGACTTGGTCAGCCGATCTACAATAACCATATAGCTTCGAACCTCCTCGCAGTCCGTGGGAGCCCAACTACAAAGTCCATGGTGATCCTCTCCCACTTCTACTCCGGAATAGCTAACCTCTTATGCAATCTACCTGGTCTCTGGTGCTCATACTTGACTTGCTGGCAGTTGAGACACCGAGCTACAAATCCAACAATATCCTTTTTCATATTTTCCACCAATAATGTTGTCTCAGATCCTGATACATCTTCGCGACACCCGGATGAATGGACTACCGCAAGTTCTGGGCTTCTGCCAAAATCAACTCTCGAAGCCCATCCACATTAGGCACACATATCCAACTCTTCATCCTCATAACCCCATCATCACCAATCACTACGTCCCTGGCATCACCTCGCTGGACCCTATCCTGAAGAACGAGCAAGTGTGGGTCATCATACTGGCGCTCTAATCCGGTCATAAAGAGAAGACCTAGAGGATACACAAGCCAATACCCGGCGTGGCTCTAATAGATCCAGTCTGACCAACTGGACTGCTAAGGCATAAAGGTCAAGTGCTAATGGTCTCTCTACTGTTGGGCGATATGCTAGACTCCCCAAACTCTCTGCTCTACGACTCAGGGCATCATCCACCACATTGTCCTTCCCCGGATTGTATAGAATAGTGATATCATAGTCCTCGAGAAGCTCCAACCATCTCCTTTGACGCAAATTCAAATCCTTCTGCTTAAACAGATACTGCAGACTATAGTGATCAGTAAAAACCTAACAACGCACCCCATACAAATAAACACCAAATCTTCAAGGCATGGACAATAGTTGCTAGCTCGAGATCATGCACGGGATAATTCTTCTCATGAGTCTTTAACTGGCGCGAGGCGTAGGCAATCACCCTACCCTCCTACATCAAAACACAACCAATGCCTATCCTCGAAGCATCACAATACATGGTATAAGAACCTGAAGCTGATGGCAATACTAGCACTGGAGCTAAGGTCAATGTAGCCTTGAGCTTCTGAAAGCTCTCCTCACACTCGTCCGACCACCTGAACGGAGCACCCTTCTAGGTCAATTTGGTCAAGGGCGAAGCAATAGAAGAAAACCCCTCCACAAAGCGACGGTAATACCCCGCCAAACCAAGGAAGCTCATAATCTCTGTAGCTGAGGACGGTTTGGGTCAACTCTGCACCGCCTCTATCTTCTTCGGATCAACCTGAATACGCTCACTGGACACCACGTTCCCCAAGAAAGCTACTGAGCCAAGTCAAAACTCACACTTGGAGAACTTTTCATAAAGCTTCTCCTCCCTCAATCTTTGTAAACAACCCTCAAATGCTGAGCATGCTCCTCCTGGCTACGAGAATATACCAGAATGTCGTCAATGAACACAATAACAAAGGAATCCAAATACGACTGAATCACGTTGTTCTTCAAATGCATGAATGTTGATGGGGCATTTATCAACCCAAAAGACATCATCATAAACTCATAATGACCGTAACTAGTCCTGAAATCTGTCTTGGGAATATCTGAATCCCGAATCTTCAGCTAATGATACCCGGATCTCAAATCAATCTTAGAGAACACCCTGGCTCCCTGAAACTGGTCAAACAAATCATCAATACGAGGCAAATGATACTTATTCTTGACTGTAACCTTGTTCAACTGCCTATAGTCAATACACATTCTCGCGGAACCATCCTTCTTCTTCACAAACAACACTGGTGCACCCCAAGGTGACACATTAGACCGAATGAACCCTTTATCTAGGAGTTTCTGAAACTGCTCTTTCAGTTCTTTCAACTCCGTTGGTGCCATACAATACTGTGGAATAGAAATAGGCTGAGTGCCTGGCACCAACTCAATACCAAAATCAATATCCCTGTCAGGCGGCATGCTCGACAAGTCTGCAGGAAATACGTTTGAAAAATCACGGACCAAAGGAACATAATCAATAGCGGGAGTCTCAACACTGACATCCCTCACAAAAGCCAAATATGATAAACACCCCTTCTCTACCATACGCTGAGCCTTCAGGTAAGAAATCACCTTACTAGGCACATACTCAATAGAACCTCTCCACTCAACCCCCGGAAAACGTGGCATCGCTAAGGTCACGATCTTAGCGTGACAATCTAGAACAACATGACACGGAGACAACCAATCCATGCCCAATATCACATCAAAGTCAACCATGCTAAGCAATAACAGATCCACCGGGGTCTCCAGACCCCCAATAGATATCACACATGAACGATACACACGGTCTACAATAATAGTATCGCCCACCGGAGTCGACACATGACAAGATGTAACTAAAGACTCACGGGGCATATCCGAAAAATGAGCAAAGTATGATGAAACATTAGAATAAGTGGAACCAGGATCAAATAAGACCAGAGCATCTCGGTGACATACTGAAACAATACCTGTAATCACTGCATCTCAGGCCATAGCATTTGGTCTGGCTGGGAGTGCATATAATCAGTCCTGATCTACCTCCCCCTCTAGGGCGACCTCTAGTTTCCTGACCCCCACCCCTAGCTGGTTGGGCGGGTGGTGAAGTAACTGGGGCTGAAGTCGAGGGCTGACTCCTTTGGTGAGATGAACCAACATGACGACGAGGACACTGCCTCCACACATGCCCAAACTCCCCACACTCGAAACAACTCCCTGGAGTCGGAGATGGGGACTGAAGGGAACCCTAGCACCGGGATAACCACTTGAAGAACCATGCATAGAATAACCCTGAACAGATGGTGCTTGAGATGAACTCTGGGCTGAAAGAGCACTAAACGAAGAACGGCCCGGATGAGAACTACGGGGATCCTGCCCCGATGATGCACCACTATAAGCTGAGCGAGCTGGCTTAGGAGGCCTAAATGAGAGGCCTCTACTATAATGAAACTGTCCTCTAGAAGGAGCAATGCTGAAACTACCGGATCCTTGAGGCCTCTTGGCCTCCCTCTCATCTCGCTCCTGACGGTGAACTGCCTCAATATCCCGGGCAATATCCACAACCTGCTCAAAAGTGGCGCCCGATACCCTCTCTCTAGTCATCAGAATACGAAGCTGATAAGTGAGGCCAATCCACGAACCTCCTAATCCTCACCCTCTCAGTTGGGACTAACTCTGAAGCATGACGAGCTAGCTCTGAAAACCTCATCTCATACTGCGTCACTATCAACTCACCCTGACGCAGCTGCTCGAACTGTCTATGCAGCTCCTCTCTGTGAGATTGGGGAACATACTTCTCTAAGAAGAGAGTGGAAACTGCTTCCAAGTAAGGGGCGCTGCACCAACAAGCCTGCGCCTCTCATAAGACTCCCACCAAGTGAATGCATCTTCTGAGAACTGGAAAGTAGTAAACGAGATCCCACTGGTCTCCATTATCCCTACGGTGCGAAGAATCCTCTGGCACTTGTCTAAGAAACCTTGGGCATCCTTGCCCTTAGCACCACTAAATGTCGGAGGCTGAAGTCTACCAAATATCTCTAACCTATGCTGCTCATCATCTGGCATGATAAGAATCATATAATCCTAGAGTGGTGCAACCGGCTGGGCTGGAGCTGTCCCCGGTGTCTGAAGTCCTTGAATGACCTGCTCAGGTGTACGTGCGGCAGGAGTCTAGGTACCTCCACCGGCCTGAGAAGCAACGGCAGTAGTAGAAACAGCAACTACCTGTGCTAAAGTAATAAAGCCCAATCGAAAACTATCAAAATTAACCAAAAATCCAAAAATTGGCCAAATTCGACCCCTTCGGGCCCACGTCTCGGAATTCGGTAAAAATCGCATAACAAGAATCCTCATCCTTCCACGAGTTTATACATACCAAGAAACATCAAAATCGGACCTCAAATGGCCCTTCAAATCCCCAATTAAAGGTCTCCAATTACAAGCCCTAATTCTCCAAATTTTAGGGTTTAAATCACACTGATTTCATGGCAAAGATGGCTTTTTATACTTTCTGCCCAGGTGCTCCCTTCATCGCGATCGCAGAAACTGCCTCGCGATCGCGAAGCACAAAAATGGACTGCCCTTCGACTTACCCTACGCGATCACAGAACAACCCTCGCGATCGCGAAACACTTCTTTGCCAACTCATGCGATCGCGGCATTTCCCACGCTATAGAATAGTACAGTCCCTTCCACTCCTCACCAGCTCACTCTCTTCTACGCAAACGCGGCCCTGGCCACGCGTTCGCGAAACATAATATCACAGCCATTCAAGATCGCGTCCTGTCCTCTGCGATCGCGTAGAAAAAATATCTCCCCTGCCCAACTAAACCTACGCGATCACGGAGTCCACTACGTGATCGCGAAGAACAAAACGTCTGCAACAGAAAACCAACAAAACTGGTAACTCCTCAAGTCCAAAAGTGTCCCGTTAGGCATCCGAAACACACCCGAGGCCCTAAGGACCTCAACCAAACATGCCAACACATCCCATAACCTCATTAAAGCTTAGTAGAGCCTCCAGCCCACTCAAAACAATGCCAAAACACTAAATCAACCTCGAATTCAAGCCTAAGAACTTAAAAACTTCTAAATTTCGCCAATGATGCCGAAACCACCCAAAACACGTCCGATTGACCTGAAAATTTGCAGACACATCCAAAATGACACTACAAACCTGTTCCAACTTCCGGAACTCCATTCCAACCCCGATAGCCTATTTTCCACTACCTTTTGGAAATCGCCAAAAACTTAATTTCACCATTTCAAGCCTAATTCTACTATGGACCTCAAAATAACATTTCAGACACACTCCTAAGTCCCAAATCACCTCACAAAGCTATCCGAGCCATAAAATCCACATTCCGAGGTCGTTTACCTATAAGTCAACTCCCGGTTGACTTTTCCCAGTATAAAGCCAACTTAAGAGACTAAGTATCTCATTTCTCACCACGACCATTCCGAACCCCAACCAACCGACCCCACATAACATAATTAAGCTAAGAAACACATGATAAAGAAAAAATAGGGAAAACGAAGCTAATCTCACGAAACAACAGGCTGGGTCGTTACACTTACTAGTGAAAACCCTTACGACTGTAAGGCGACGGTAAGTGGAGAAAAATAAATGAGAGAGACTTGTTGGTGAAAATACCTCGGGGCACCACTAGTCGAAAGTGAGTCGTGAAGCTGATGCAAAGGATTGGCACAAAAAAGCCCGACTTCAAAGGTCATAAGAGTGGTAAAAAGAAAGATTTGATATGTTTGATAGGTCATGCCGTTAAGTCCAAAATGCATTTCATGATCATTAAGTCTATCTTTTCGTTGCACAAAGTAAATTTGGCCAGCACACTCAATTTATACAGTCAACATGCTTCGAGGATTCATGGAGAGGCTCCCCCAAAAGACTCTTGTCAACCTACTTGGCAAAAGAAAAGAAAGATAACTTCAAGGTTAATCAGGGATTCTCTGTAGTACCAAACAAGGATTATGAAGTGTGCACATCGTGCAAAAGGAATTTATCAGTTGTGATTCTCTCTGACGGACAAATTGTTCCAAAAGCAAATGTCATTCAATATATCAGAAAAGGTTATCCAAGAAAAGAAATCTCTTTTTTGAGATAAGGCTGACTGGGCCACAAAACACAGATGGCACCGGCAGTGAAACAATCAGGGTTGATACAGAAAGTAAAGGTCCTTTGTAAGCAACAAAAGAGTCTCCTAGGAGTGCAGCCAACTACCAATGCAGTCGTTCTTCCAAAGGCTAGATGATCACAAAGCCAAGCTGCCAAAGACATCAAGGCCACAAATCGACTACCACATTTAAAACTGACAAAATTTTCTTTGTTTTAAACAGGAACAAAGCAGTGTAAGGAAAGTGGTTCAAAAAAAGAGAAAAAGAAAAGAAGAGAAGAGAAGAGCCGACAAAGGAAAGTTTCTCAAATCTTTTCCTTTATTTGTCTTGCTAGTGTGTATAAAACCTTGCCCTTGCTCTTCACATTTTTTTCCTCCTAGGGTAATACATCCTAGTCTGATGAATTTTCCTTCCAATAAAATCTTGGTCTGATGACTCATTCTCCTAAGATAAAAAGTACCTAGTCTGATGAACTTTCTCCTAGGATAGAAATGTTAGTCTGATGAATCTTTCTCTTAAGATAGAAAACCTAGTATGATGAATTTTCTCCTAGGATAGAAATCTTAGTCTGATGAATCTTTCTCCTTAGTAGAAAACCTAGTCTGATTAATTTTCTCCAAGGATAGAAATCTAAGTTTGATGAATCTTTCTCCTAAGATAACAAAAAAATAAACTAGTCTGATGAATTTTCTCATAGGATAGAAATCATAATATGATGAATCTTTCTCCTAAGATAGAAAACCTAGTCTAATGAATTTTCTCCTATCTTAGTCTGATGAATCTTTTTCCTAAGATAGAAAACCTAGTCTGATGAATTTTCTCCTAGGATAGAATTCTTAGTCTGATGAATCTTTCTCCCGAGATAACAAAAGAGAACTAGTCTGATGAATCTTTCTCCTAGGATAATCGTCTTAGTCTGATGAATCTTTCTCCTAGGACTAGAAATCTTAGTCTGGTGATTGTTTCTCCTAAGATAAAAAGCCCTAGTCTGATGAACATTCTCCTAGGATGCAAGTCTTAGTTTGATGAATCTTTCTTCTAAGATAAGGAAAACTAGTATGATGAATTTTCTCCTAGGATAGAAATCTAAGTTTAATGAATCTTTCTCCTAAGATAATAAATTAGAAAACCTAGTATGGTGAACTTTCTCCTAGGATAGAAATCTTAGTGTGATGAATCTTTCTCCTAAGATAACAAAAAAAAGACCTAGTCTGACGAATTTTCTCCTAGGATAAACGTCTTAGTCTGATGAACTTTTCTTCTAAGATAAGAAAACCTAGTATGATGAATTTTCTCCTAGGATAGAAGTCTTAGTCTGATGAACCTTTCTACTAAGAGAAGAAAACCTAGTTTGATGAACTTTCTCCTAGGATAGACGTCTTAGTCTGATGAATCTTTTTCCTAAGATAATAAATTAGAAAACCTAGTCTGTTAAATTTTCCTAGGATAGACGTCTTAGTCTGATGAATCTTTCTCCTAAGATATAAAAAACTAGCTTGATGAATTTTCACCTAGGATAAATGTCTTAGTCTGATGAATCTTTCTCCTAAGATAAGAAAACCTAGTCTGATGAATTTTCTCCTAGGATAGATATCTAAGTTTAATGAATCTTTCTCCTAAGATAAGAAAACCTAGTCTGATGAATTTTCTCCTAGGATAACAATAAAAAAAGAAGTCTTGATGTACAAAAAAAGAGGTCATTTGTCCATGCCCTCAAAAAATAAGCGTCGAGGTAATTTGTGTAAAAATAATGGTTTTCTCAAAAAATAAAAAATGAAAATGATTTTTCTCAAAAGAAAAAGGAAAAACCAAAAATCCTTCTTGGTTCGTTTTAGACATAGGGTCTCCACTCCCTAGTCTTCTTTTCCAACATAGGCTCTCCCTCCCTAGTTGATTTTATTTTAGACATGGAGTCCCACTCCCTAGTCTCCTTTTCAACCTAGTCTTCTTTTCCAACATAAGGTCTCCACTCCCTAATTGATTTTGTTTTAGACATAGGGTTGTCACGACCCAGAATCCCAATACGAGTCGTGATGGCGCCCAACGACGGGGTTAAGCAAGCCAACAATAATAACACAAAGTTATACCTTTCCCATCTAGTTAAACAGTCAAAGATTCCCAATTTAATAATGACAAACCTGATACTAGCCTTGAGCGGAAGTGAAATCCTAGTAGATACAAGCCGAAATAAAATGCACACATAGATATACATCCCAAAACCCCAAAAATATAAATATACACTACGTGTGTGTGCCAGGAACTAGTGTCACGAGTGTCATGGGCAACTACTGAATATACAATGACTACAATATATACAGAGTCTCCGTCTGAATGAAGTGAGCGGAGAAATATAACAAAAGAGCTCCAGGGTGCTGCTAGGAAGTCGCCGAGAAAGCAGCTTACCGAGAAGTATGACCACGCTATGAATATCCAGCACCGGCCTGATAGTCAGACGTGCCAGCCTCCGGACCTATACAGTCAAGTACAGAAAAGAAAAGAAAGTGCAGCATGAGTACATATTAAATAAATATGTACCTAGTGAGTATCCCGCCTAAACTCGAAGAAGTAGTGACGAGAGGTCGACTCGATACTCACTAGGGTCCAGCAGTAGTAACATGTGATAAAATATGATGAAATACAGTAGGCATGTCAGGGAAATAAGCAACAAGTACATATACTAAAGCAGAGAAATCCAAACAGCCACTAAACTTAAACAATAAAGCACTTTCAAGAGTAAGACCACCGAATGAAACAAAAATCACAAATTCTTAGATCCGCCGTGGCGTACGGCCCGCTCCCATAAGGTACTTTCTACACTCTCCGTGGCGTACGACCCGATCCTATACATTTCACAGTTTCTTTTCAATTCCTCCGTGGCGTACGACACGCTCCCATATATTTCATAATTTCATTTCATTTCCGCCGTGGCGTACGGCCCCGCTCCCATATATTTCATAATTTCATTTCATTTCCGCCATGGCGTACGGCCTGCTCCCATATATTTCACAATTTCTCTCATTTCCGCCGTGGCGTACGACCCGCTCCCATATATTTCATAATTTCTTTCAATTCCGCCATGGCGTACGACCCGCTCCCATATATTTCACAATTTCTTTCAATTCCGCCATGGCGTACGACCCGCTCCCATATATTTCACAATTTCTTTCAATTCCGCCGTGGCGTACGGCCCGCTCCCATATATATCATAATTTCTTTTCAATAAAGCCTCAGAAGAAAAATGCGATGCAAAACATAATTTCGTAGTACATGTGGTATTACAATAAATCATATGAAGCATTACCAAGAAAACATATCAGGCATTACAAGAAAAACATATTTAAGGCATTACAGGAAAAACCTACAAGGAATAATGTGGGCCTAACTACCCGGACATAACAATAATAGCCGCTACGTACGGACTCTCGTCACTTGGCGCGTACGTAGCCCCCAAACAGGTTACACATAGCATATACATCACCTATGGGGACAATTCCCTCTTACAAGATTAGAAAGGAGACTCACCTCGTGTCGAATCTACCCCTCGGACCACAATTGCGCCCGAAACTTTGAATTCTATACCCGAGGACTCGCAACTAGTCAAAAGTTATACAATAACATCAATGCATGTACAATGGGATAACTCATCTTAGTTATTCAATAAAATTGCCATTCTTGAAGAATTCCCAATTTCCAACCCCGGCCTCTCATCGTCAAATTCCAAAAATTCTCGAAGGGATCACTCACCTATAGCCTAAGGATCATTAAGGTGTGATTTCTACTTGATTTCATGGCCTAAAATGGAAAATTATAAAATCCTCAAGAACCCTATAATTACTACCTAATTCTATGATTTTAGATAATTTAGTAGTGAATTTAACTAGGGATCAGTGTTTGAAACTAGTAAAACTATGGAATTTACTTACCTCAATAACAATGGAGGAAGGTCCCTTGAAAAGCTCTCTAAAATCGTGAAGAGGAAGATGAAAATTGAGGATCAAGGCTAAGTCCCGTATTTTATAACACTACCCAGTGATTCCTTCACTGCGATCGCGACATGGGGCCTGCGATCGCGAAGGCCAACTGGCCAGACCTCTGCGATCGCGGCTGAGGTCCTGCAATCGCGAAAAACAACTGGCAAGACCTCTACGATCGTGGCAGGGGTCCTGCGATCGCGAAGAACAAACTCACCCGGCCTAGACGCGACTCTATGCGATTGCAAGAAACGGGCTGCGATCGCGAAGGTGTGGAACCCAGACCTCTGCGATCGCAAAGGGGAAGCTGCGATCGCATAGAACAATCAGCAGCCCAGCAAAATCCTTCTCCGCGATCGCAACCCACCTTCTGCGATCGCAGAGAAGGAAACCAGATAGCAGATTATTCTGGTTTTTCCAACTTAACTCCCGGGAGTCTAAAACACCCCCGAGCCCCTCGAAACCCCATCCAAAAGCACCGGCAAGTCTGTATTCATGATACGGACTCGCTCGAACTTCTGGAACATGAAAAACAACAGCGGAACTCGAAATCAAACCCCAAAACAAAATTAATCAAACTTAAGAACTTTAAAATTCTAGAATTCACTTCAACGCACCGAACCGACCTAACTACTCGGAATGACTTCAAATTTTGCAGACAAGTTATAAATGACACAACGGAACTATTCCCGGTCCAGAATTTCAATCGGACCTCGGGAACATAAAATCACCTTTCAAGCCAAATTTCAAATTCTTTAAAACCCTAAAAACTTCATTAACTCCAATTTTCCTCATTTTGATCCGAAACCAATCAAATCAAGTCTGTTTCTTACCAAATTTCAAAAATTACTTATATAACACATATTGAACCTGTTCCGGGCTCCGAAATCATAATACGGGCCCGGAAGCACAGGTTTCACATAAAGGTTCATTTTCATAAGCCTTTAATATTTTCATAAAATAATTTTCTTTAAAAATTCATTTCTCGGACTTGGGTCCTCGGAATTTGATTCCGGGCATACGCCCAAGTCCCATATTTTTCTACAGACCTTCCGGAACCGTCGGATCATGGATCCGGGTCTGTTTTACCAAAAATGTTGACCAAAGTCAACTTTATCCAATTAAGTATCACAATTTAACTCTTAATCTTGTTTTTTCACATAAAGGCTTCCCGGCTATGCGCCCGGGATGCGCACGCACATCGAGGTGAGATTAATGGATGCTTTCGGGCCTCAGAACACAGTCCAAATTAGATGCACATAAGATGACCCCTTTTTGGGTCATCGCAATCTCCCCCTCTAAAACAAATGTTCGTCCTCGAACGGACGTAGAATCGTACCTGAAGTGCCGAATAGCTGTGGATACCTGCTCCGCATGTCCTCCTCGGACTCCCAAGTCGCCTCACCGACTGGTTGGCCCCTCCACTGGACCTTTACGGCAGAAATTCTCTTAGACCTTAACTGGCGGTCCTGCCTTCAATAATAGCGATTGGCTCTTCCTTGAAGCTCAATTTCTCATCTAACTGAATAGTGATGAAATCAATCACGTGAGAGAAATCGGCATGATATCTCCGGAGCATGGATACATGAAATATCGGATGAACTCTCGATAAGGCAGGAGGTAGAGCGAGCTCATAAGAAACCTCCCCGACTTGCCTCAACACCTCGAAAGGGCCTATAAACCTGGGGCTTAGCTTGCCCCTCTTCCCGAATCTCATAACGCCCTTCATCGGCGAAATCTTCAACATAACCTTATCTCCCTCCATAAATGCTACATCACGCGCCCTCTGATCCGCATAACTCTTCTGTCTGGACTGAGCTGTATGGAGCCTTTCCTGAATAATCATCACCTTTTCCAAGGCATTTCTAACCAGATCTGTACCATATAGCTTGGCCTCGCCAGGCTCAA